>CM052265.1:14770758-14879363 GCA_028455795.1 Lasioglossum marginatum | reverse complement strand
CAACGACCCTGTCCACCATGCCAGACAACGAACGAGCGATTACTGTATTATGTATACAGTAAAGTCGTGTTATTTCTCAGCGACCGCCTATCCAGAATTTGTCAAGTGTCTACCCCCTTCACTGAGGGGCGACGCCACAGGGGCCATGAAGCTCGAGCTGTCTCGGTCTGCGAGCAATGTAAACATGCTGCGTAATCTGATCTCGGCTCGGGTATATCGGTTTGAACCACTACTAATCCAATTACGAAACTTCTTCATTTTTTATTATTTGTTTATGGGACTTCCACCAACTTATTTGTGGCATTTTTCAGATTAAAATGACACTAAACACGATATAATTTCAACTGTATTTAGTGGTTTAATTGATGATGAAAGTTTCGGGCGCAAGGAAGAACAGCGCGATTCGTGTTTACATGCTGTCCTTTTCTACGTTCGGCTTCCTTTGTACTTTCGGCGCAGGCGGCGCGGTACACTCAGTCATAAAAAAATAGTGTCCCTACACGATATTTCTCCGTGCAGAACACAGTCGTTTGAAGTAATAATACGTAATAATACAATAATATATTCAATCACTCAGTAGGAAATAAATAATTTAGATGATCTACGAATTCGTTAGTTTATTAACGATCATAGGTAGTAAAACTGAAATACGAGAGCGAACAATGGCGTCTAATTTGTCCGAGTTGGACACAGTATTCTATTAATGCCGTTCAAACGAACCGGAAATATGTGTTCTTTGACTATTCTTTCCAGTGAAGACCGACATGCAATCTTTTCTGTTAAGCCGACTGCTGGATCGTAGCGTCCTTACCGGTGCACAGAAAGGAGTTTCTATGTAACGGTGTTGCTTCGTTTCCGATTCGTCGACAGCTGTTTAAACTCCGCGGTAGAGCGACGCCCTGAATACGGGGTATATCGAAACAATATCCGACAAACTTCTCTACCAAATTTGGTGGGTCATTCTCAACAAAAAAAAAACTAATATGTACCCCTTATGAGCCACAATTCATTATAAAGAAAGTGTTACAAAAATCAAATTTCGAATACCGGTGTCGCTTGGAGAATAATCTGTACTTCCTTGAACGGAGTAATTCCTGAGATGAAGTATGTTAATCTTATCCAATCAATCAACAGAATACAGAAGAAGGAAACAACGAAGCTGGTCAAAAAATGGCTGATACGTGCCACTCCAAGTTAATTACTAATGGTGATTACTAGACTGCGGATCTTTATGCATTTATAGGAAAATTGAGTAGATGAAGTTCAAAATTGTTGGAAAATTTTAAAAATTCAAGATGTCAATACATATGATTTCTCGTCTGTTAAAATCATTAAAGCAAGAAATAATATTCAATTTAGTTTCTATTTCTTGCAATCGATGCAGACAATTTTTATTTTGCATAAAGATCCGCAATCTAGTGATTACTTTCCAATGAAATTTGAACGAGAACTATTAATGAACGAAACAATGAAAAGACATGTTCAGTCGGTTCGAGGAATTTCGCTGAGTAGTCCCACAAATAGCGAAGCCCAGCACCTCACGATCGACGCCCTTCTTTCGAGAGAGTATCGAGATGATCGGGACGTGCGAACTACGAGGAAAAGATAGACCTGTTAAGACGAGAAACGATAGGGCATAGAAAGAGATAGAAAGGAACAGAGAGAGAGAGAGAGGGTGAAGAGGAGGAAAATGATGAATGGATGGGAAAAGAAGGAAAGAGCACTTTACTCCACTTTCGAACGGTACACAAAGAGGTGAACTTTGCCCCGCGGATCTGGGACAGTGATTGTATTTTCAGGAAGCACGAACTCTGCTCAAACGAGCAAAAGTGCTCGTCTGAGAAAAATTGTCGTTCGATGGTGCAACACTGTTTGCTTGCTCGTTCTACTTCGGCTCGTCTTTTTTTTTTACACACCCCTTGGGCGGCATTTAGGTGAACCTCGATCGGCGGCCGTTTTCGCTTATCGATTAGCGTCCCGAGGAGGATCCTTTTATTTAACGCACTGTTCGACAGTCTCGTAATCAATTACGGCCAGCATCCACCGATCGGCGCCACCTGCGCGCGCCCGTTTTTCTTGTTCACCTATCGGAATTACGAACGATTTCGTTGAAACATTATTTGGCGCCGAGATCAGGTGTGGAAGCATTGCGCGCGTCGGCTTTCCACATTAGTGTGTTACCGGCAGTCTCCGCGAGCGTATGCGAATTCGCAATTCTCGACATTAATATATGAACCCCCGGCCCCGAGGGTGCGGAGAACTTCCGTGAAAGCAAGGTACAGATCCTATTTTTTATCTATACAAATATCAATCAAATGGTGGGTCCAGTAACAGATTTATCTTGTTTATAAGACGCGAGTTGTTGAGATATTTTTCGAAAAATTCTTGTACAACAATAGTTATTATGTAAATGCTCCTAAGGTTTGTTTCGTACACTCAAGCTTCGTATACTCAAGCTTTCGTAGACTCTTGCACAAAAATTGCAACAAATTGAAAATTGAAAATTCTTGCAAACAGCGAAAAGAAAGGATATTTCATTAATTTTATGGTAAATATTCAAATTCAACTGCTGGCGTTTTTGCTCACTGGAATTTACATGCTGAAGAATATTCGCCGAGTAGAAATAGCGAATTTCAGCTCGTCCCTTTTTTTATGGAGCTTTTATATACGAAATGCGGGTTAAAAGTCGTCATAAATGCATAACCACAGTCCAACGATGAGAACGTTTACTTGCATAATTAATGGTACGGTCTTATTGGCATATGTACTGGCATATAATCATCTTTCGCGTCGCATATTTTTATTTTCCGTTTATATTCTTAGAATAAATCCCCCAGACTGTAATCTTTCCGTAGTTTAATACCCTCAGTGCATTTATCACCGTCATTATGCCCTTTACTCCTTTTTCCTATACTTATATTGCACTTTGCTGTAGAGTTTAAAAGTTTATCTTGCCTTTGGAATCAATGTAATACCTTCTTCAATATACAGGGTGTCTCAGTAGAAACAAACAAATAAACATTACAGGAAAAATGTAAATAATACGAATTAAACATACAGTGTTTCTGCAATGCATTGTAAGTAGCATTTTTTAATTGATCATTTTTCTCAATTAATCATTAATTTTCATTTACGGTATCCCATAAAGTATTCAGTTTTCAATTACATTATCTTGGTACGGTTTTACGTAGAATGCCAAGGGGAGGGGAACCTTGCTAAATGAAAATATATACGTATGCATTTAAAAAATTTATGCGACTGCATAATGCACACGCGCCGTTGCACCCGCGAAAAAGATTCCATCCTAGAGAGTCCCCTTTGAATCATTTAACCTTTTCCTCCAAGATTTTTTTTAATTGCGTCTGAAAAAAGAGATCCGACTTTCCTTAGGCGCATACGTATACTACTACTTG
This sequence comes from Lasioglossum marginatum, assembly GCA_028455795.1. NCBI lineage: Eukaryota > Metazoa > Arthropoda > Insecta > Hymenoptera > Halictidae > Lasioglossum > Lasioglossum marginatum. The sequence goes on along the minus strand of CM052265.1, from coordinate 14,875,950 downwards.
CGACGTTAATTGGTTTCAACAGATATAGCACCTTCACTTCGAAAGTATAATCTGTGGACATGTAAGTTATAATGTAAACCGAAGATGCATATAAAATAAATGAATGAACACTTCAATACTCGTTATGCATATTTATCATCGACATTTTCAAATCTATGATATAACAAGTAAATACTTTATGAAGAAATTGGTTGTGCGAAATATAAAATAGTTTATAAAATATAAAAGATTTTAAAAATTCAAGAATTTTGTAATGTTGCCTTTAATGTAACAAAGTAGTTAAGGGATGAAATCGTAAGGGATGAAAGATCTGCAGTCTAATGATCACTATTAATATTTTCATTATAAAGATTTCCGATTGCAATAATTTGCAGTATAGAAATATAAATTAATTAGTACACATTGATTTATTAATATGTACGCACAATGTATGAACAATCGCAGAATATATCAATTTCTCCGGATAAATAATATGCTCGATACAAAATTGCAGCGGAACAGGCTGAATCGAGTCAAACATGCCAAATGCACGCCTTTATTGTTTTCCGATATCATTTTCCTGAAAGTCGAAGTTAAAACAGTCGCGTTTAAAACAGTTTACCCTATAAATATCGGTTATTTCATCTATTCTTGATTGCACACAGATTTACGGAATATATCGGGATAAATAATCTATCGGCATATTTACGGCTTTACAAGATAAAACAAATAGAAACATAACGCTTGTTTTCCTGAATGAATATACTGTATTACAATTAATACAATAAACACAAAAATGCAGTACATCTGAAATGATTCTATCACTGATTAGGATGTAATGAAAACAAGTTCACATTTTTTAGAAAGAAAATCCATCTTGTATGCAATAATTTTTTGTTTCGTACAATTTTGATATAGTCAAGAATTTTTATAATGTTTAAAACACTTTGTACACCAATAAAGAACGAAAATCCATATTTAATTATAGAGATTCATGTTTCTCTTCTATATTAGAAATAGTTCAAAATATTATCACCAGACTGCGGATCTTTGTGCAAAATAAAAATGTTTTGCATTGATTCTGGAAAGCAGGAATAACATAAAAATTGATTTCATTCTTTAACGACTTTGTTACATTAAAGGTAACATTACAACATTCTTGAATTTTTTAAATCTTTTACTGTTTCATATTAAGCCCAATCAATTTCTTCATAAATGCATAAAGATCCGCAGTCTAATTATCACTGACTGGGTCAACCATGAGCCAGTATTGGTAATCTGTGTCGTTCTTGAATGACGTGTCCTTGGTAGCTCATTGTGGTGTCAGGACGTCTGTGTCTATTTGCTAGATGTAATTCATTTGTATATTGACATTCTAATTATACATAGAGGCTACGTTTAACAAAATACATTATGCTCCGAGACATGGTGACCTTTGGGAAAGACTATTACTGCGCGAGCCACTGAATAATGCCAGCTTCACAAAGGTTGGCAAATATCATTTTGTTAATGCACGAATAATTACAATTGAAACGCGTACAAAGAGAATTCTTATTCGTCACTTTGTCAGAGAACGTAGATTAAGAATTACGTGAGCAGAATATAAGAACTATGTATTTTTAAATCTCGCTAGAAAGGAGCGCTTTCTACACATCGCTCGAGCTACTTTCATTACTTCAACAATAGTGTATAGTGCCTTCACTGTATAGTGCCTTCATTACTCGTGAAATTTTTAATAATATTGTCGGCGACATTCTCAACAAGTTATTCACGTTGCAGAAAATGCGAGTTGCGGAAAAAACGAATGCAAATTGTTTAAGCGGAAGGATCCATTCATAATCGCTTGGTTAATATTTTTGATGTGCGCTACTTAAGATAGTCCTCTATCTCGGACAGATTTAAAGATACACTGCAGAAACTTTATAAACATGTTTATAGATCTCTAAATTGCATTCATAAGTTCATGGTGTCTGAGTTTTATAACTAAAACTTATAAATTTTACATTGCTTCACTTCCACAGTGAATAATTACTACAGTTTTAATGGTAACAATGTATTAACATTTATGAATGTAGTCTAAGTGTGTGCAAGTATGTATACAATGTTCTGTGATGGAAAACAAATGCTTACAAATAACAAATTATAAAGTTAAAGCTATGCACGAAACGTGGTCAAAGTACTTGACGCACTTTTCTGAATGTGTGTCACAGCTTAAAACTGTTTTCTTTTCACGATGTTTCTCAGCTTCAGAAATATTACAAATTCCGTGGGGATCGGATCCCATGGAAAATATGGTTGGCTAATCTCTGCAGCCCGTTTGTTGGTAAGAAACTACCTCACGTTGATACCATTGTGAACGTGGATGTCGACATACAGTAAACTCCAGGTTCCCTTTGACACTGACTCTTTGAAATCTTTTCAAAAGTCGATCTTCCACTTCTTTTTAATACTCTTCATTGACTATAGTGTTGGGAGGTGCAAATTCTTCGTGGAAGATCTCTTGGAATTAAAAAGTGTGATAGAGGTAATTTGCTATTTTTGTGGCAGGTTTCCGAGTTCTTTTATTATAAAAATATTACAAGTGGATTGTTAAATTCATATTACAGTACTTACTTTTCTATAAATATTTGTAGGTTAAAACCTGTGTTGTGAAGTCATGTTAATGCATTAAAAAAATTTCAATTTGTCTGGATAAATGTTAGTGCATTGTATTAAAATAATAGCTTTCCATATAATGAAGCTTCTGAAGCGTGATACTGTCGTGCTATATGATGCTAGTTCTGCATTCTTCTGTGACTTAGAACGCAGCTCCAAGCAAACACTTGTATGATTTTTATCGTCCTCAAGCTAAGTAGAATAATTTTCCAGAAGTTTGCCCACTTATTTTCAGAACATCCTATATAACGTCGGGACAGGGTGTAGGAAGTTCCATAATCTCCGAAGCTTATCTCGGACAACTATGGTATATGCAGGTAAACATAAAAGTACTGGTTACTTATCTGGCCATTAATGATGCCATAAATATTTAATCCATGCATAATAATATCCCCAATAAAGAATTATATACAATCCCTTTCCCGGCAAAAACCTATAAATTCAGTGCATAAATACTGCACAACGAAGGCCCCGAATTCACATAAATTAATAAATACAACTCACAACTATAATTATGTTATTCACTGCTTCTTCGAATATAAATTCTCTTTTTGCGAATTTGATGATTATTTCCAAAATATATTCTATTTCTTAAAATAAGTTTTATTTTCTATTTTCTATTCATAACTTCCTTCACCTTCCAATTTCAAAAGTATGAATGTATACTACACCACAGAAGTTCTGTATCGGTTTATCTAGAGGATCAACAGCCCATGAGTTTTTCCTCGCCGGACAAGTTATGGTCACTACCCTCACCCGCGGCGTTTACAACATTAATCTCCATTTCGCCGTCAATTACGTGGCGTAGTTAACACTACATAATCTCCCGTTAATCATTCCGGCTTCGCTGTAAAAATAGAACGCCCCCCGTTCATTTTATTGCGCGAACTTCTAACCATCTTCGCGCGGCGAGACGACTATTATATTCCCGGGCTAGCGGGAACGAGGTGGTAGATGCATCGCATCGGACCGCTTTGCTATTCTCAGCAGTTCTAATAAAACCCTCCTGCATCCGTCCCCCACCGAGCCATCGGGACGAAAGAAAAAGGCGGGTGCCAACGTGATATGATGTTAAAATACATTACAATCATGCCTCGTTACCCTCCTCGGCTGCATCTTTTATCGCTCGCGAACGGGGGTTGCGGACTTCGCCGGAAATCACGCTAGTAAAAGCACGGAAGAGCCGTAAACCGGCAAAAGTCACCGGGACGTTCCCCGTCCAAACGGGTAATAATAATTTTCATTGCCGCAAGAGGGCTCGCCGTGTCATCCCCTCCACATCTTCTCCTTCCAACCCCTCGCCTGGTCACACCCCGTTGTCATCCGCTATAGTTCTCAGCCCACATTTGCTCAATCTCGTCCCAGAAACAACGGAACAGCTCCACCAGAGGACAAAATAATACCACATTGTGCGAAGGTATTAGAAGAATTAAAAGAATCAGAATTATTAAAATGAAAGAAATATTTTCATTTAATTTCTATTTCTTACGGCTGACTAAGCAAGTGTTCACTTAAAATTAGTTTGTAAAGCTTCAACTTGGTTACATCAATTTAATGAGATTAAATTTTGATTGCACATCGCTTAATAAAATCGAAGATAATTGACAGGCCTATATTCAGAAATTTTATTGTAAATGTCTCCCCAGCGGAACTAATGGTCTGCAAAACCCTTTATCCAAGTCATTTTCAAGTTCCCTTACAATTTTGTTCACACACACATTGTGCTCTCACGCTCCCCTGTCATCCACCTTTAAAACTTATCCGGCGATTACTTTCTGGGACGAGGCTATTGTGAATCGTCTTACCGCGTTCCTTCCTCCCTGCCTAGCCATCGGTTTGTTCCCTCTTAAAACTTAATCCGTTTCGCATGCTGTTCCGTGATTCGATCCTCTCCCTGGAACCGTAACCTAGCGCGTACTTTCGGTTCATATTTTATTTCGATGCCGCGCTTCTGCTTCCCGCTGTGCCGCGCTTCTATGGATCATTTCATAGATCATTTTAAACATTCATTCAACCATCCACTCTTTCCCCTCTCTCAGTCTTTGTACCTCGGCTTTCGGCGGGCGACCCCGTCCGCAAAATATTTGCTTTCGCCCGGTGTATCGCACGACTTCGCCGGGGAACGTGCCGCTTGTAAGCTCGAGCGGATTACGCTTCGGGCCAGACCGACGTAAAACGAAATTATGTACGGATTTTTGCGCGACATTCGCGCATACGAATTAGCGGAATCGTCGGGATGGCTTCGCGCCGGAATTGAATGCTCTATGGCAAGTGTCGCGAACACCCGCGAAATTGATGTTCCGCGGAATGGAACACGAACGGGCGACGCGTTTGAAGCTGTGTGCGGTTGCGGGTAACGTCGTGAAAGATTGCGCTTTAACGCAAATGAATACGAATTACTGTGCGAATTCCCTGGTGCCGTGGTGTTCGGCTGACTCGCGCTGAGTGCATGCACAGCTTTTCGACGGTGCCCGTCTTCTTTTTCGGTTTTGCCATCTGTTTTTCGAAGGAAGAGGCTTAAAGTAGATTGATAGAGTGCGATTGCGGATTTTATGCGTTTCCGGCACAAATGGATAGCTGCGATTTAAAACGGTAGCATGATTAACCCTTTGCCGTGCCATTTTATTTACAGTTACAATGATTAAAACGTCTTTATGCCGAAAAATGTCGTAGAAGGGAAAAGAAAATGTATATTTCTTGTATAGCTACATTTATTTTAATGCTTAACTCATTATGAAGATTCTGAACAGATTCTGATAAAAATGTATGTTAATAATTTCCTTTAAACCGAAATAAAATTCTATTTTAGTTTTATTGATATACAGCTGTTGGAGAACATATAGGCATACAATTTATATCAATTTTCTCCATTTTTAGAAAATTACAATCTACAAAAGAGTTCTAATCACTGAAACCGGAATATAAATTGTAGGGCAAAGGGTTAAATATTGATTACAAACGAATCAAATTTTATCTTATCTAAAATGAAACGCGTAACATGCATATTTGTCAGAATTTGTTAAAAACCTTTGTCACGAGTCTGGCTCATAAAAATACGGCAAGGGGTTAATAGAGTCGAAGAGTAGCGGTGTATTATTTAAAATTAATATACATGCCTCCTTGTGTGAATACATTCGTGAAACAATGATTAAAAATGAATGGGAGAAAATATTGTAATTTGCGAAAAGCTCGCAAACATATTAAACGGCGCGACAAATGGAAATTTGACATTTTCAATAATAAAACGGAGCAATATGTTTGAATTACTGCCATTGTAATTTAAATACATTACTTGCTTGTATAGGAATCATTAATGATGGAGAATTTAAATGCAACCATGAAACGCAAAATATCAATCATATTGTTCGACACTGTGGTCTTTATAATTCATAGCGTGCCAGGTTCATTAATCAACTGCAAAGCTATAAAATTTAGTTAATATTGAGTACAGAATTGTCAACTGCTGAACCAAACACCATGTCCATGTATTTATTACTTACGTTCTATCGTGTGTCTGATCATGGTCAGCCAAATCTACTTCTTCTAAAATACTAATGAGAAACTGACAAATTTTCAAAGCCGATTTTCTCCAACATAAAGTCTTGTTCGAACAAATTTTATTTTGTACGATTCACTTCATTTTGTATAATCATTCCTCTTCTTTCGCATTAATTAATCACAGGAAAGAAACAGTACTGAACTGCGATTAAACGTCAGAATTACATACGAACAATTTCGAGACAGCAAACCAGAAATTTACAATAAGTTGACTACCAGTCTTTTATATTTCTTGATCGAACAAATTCTGTTTTATACGATTCACTTCATTTTGTAGAATCATTCCTTTTCTTTCGCATTAATTAATCACAGGAAAGAAACAGTACTGAACTGCGATTAAACGTGAGGATTACATACGAACAATTTTGAGACAGCAAACCAGAAATTTACAATTAGTTGACTACCAGTAGTTGACTACTTTTATATTTCATTGAACTTTATATCTGTTCGTAGCGTTTACAGAACTTCCGGGTTGCGCCAGATAGTCGGGGATAGTATCCGAGATGCGAGAAACTTTAACATCGTCGGCGTGTACTATTGTGCGGGCTCGTTTTTCCTCGGCCGGCGAGAATTTCATTTTGTAACGTGCATACTTCTGCCGTTCTTACCAATGGCACGCGCTCTCTAATCTTCGATAGTCGCCGCAGTTTTCTGGGTCAACCGACTTCTATCCAACTTTTACCGCTTCCCTTAAATTAGCTTCGAGTATCTACTACAAAGCTGAAAACTAGAAACGCCCCAGCAACGGCGTTATAATCCCAACGCAATTTCCCAAGGAACCATCGCGGCAAGTGGTTTCCACTTAAAACCGGAGGGTGGACCTGGTCTCCGAAATCGCTGCCTCGCGATATCCCTCAGCTCTCTCTCTCTCTCTTTCTCTCGCTTCCCATCCCCGAAGCGAAAAGCTCTTGACCGTGGCTTCTTGACCACCGGGATATCAAGGGCTAGATGTTTACCCACGATATCCACTTAGTCGCCCGGCCCGGCCAACGATTAAGAAGAGCTAAATTAACGGTAATGGGTATCGCGCGATGAAACTCGCCACCGATAAAATTATAAAGTTTCCCGGGCGGTCGGGCCACGGAGAGAACCGTGGATAAGAGGAAAAGTTTGGCGGGCGTGAAAAGGCCCGAAAAGTCGGGCTTCGAGGTAGACTTATAAATTTCCTGCACGGCTCAGACCACCACCGCATCTCAGCTGGCTGTAGCCTGGTTGCTGCATGGTCCACGCCCCATGAGCCAAGGGAGTGAGCATTGCGAACTACAGCGATTCCAGATTGGACTGATCGCTGCAACTAGTACGACGAATGTACGGCGCAGGAATTATTCACGGTGAACAACATAACGCGGTCGCTTGAAATATCTGCCTTATCTTTGATAAAAATGGTCCTATTTCTACTCTTACTACGGGTTAGTGCTAATATTAAAAACCAAATTTTTTTATTCAAGCGATGGACTTTAATCAATGAAATATTTTCTTATTTATTCTTTTTAGCAAAAGATCATCGAACAAAATGGAAAATATCTTATTTATTAAAGCTCATTGCTCGAATAAAAAAGTTCGGTTCTGTTTCACCTTAAAATACCGAAATTACTATCTTGCCAACCCAATAAAATTGGTTATTTGTATAGAAAATAATGTAATTATTAAATACATAAACGCAATAATTAAAAACACATAAATAATTATTACTAATGTAAAATGCAGAAAATAGTCATTTCCTGTTTTCTTCACAGGAAATGTTTGGAACAACGAAAGAGTGTTGAGGGTGGGTCAAACGAAGAGTACAGAGAGCATCTTGCCTCTGCGTACTTTTGCTAGCCAACTTGTCATCTCGGCACAGAGGACGGTGGCTATAAACGTAGAGCAGCTGAGCAAAAGGATGCAGGCTAGGCGAAAAAGGAAGAAGTATCGCATGGGTACAACGAAGGGAAGTTTTGGGTTACGTTAAGTGGCGCACGAAGCGGGGTTGGCTGTGGAGATGGGAGTCGTCTGAGGGGAAAGAGAGAATAGGGAAAGACTAGGAGGAGGGATTATGGGTCACGGCGGCGCGACGTGTCGCTTGACTGAGAATTATGACTCCTCATTTAGTTTGCCAAAGCCTCCCTCTTCCTTCTTTCTCTCCGCTTTTAAAGCTTGAATGTCTGTACTCCTATCGGCGATGCCCTCGCGCACGTAACCCGTGCATAGCACGATTTCTTTCTCCATCCAGGATTCTCCGTGCCTTCGAATTAATGTCACCTCTCCGTGCCTCCCCCGTGCCTCTCCCAGTCGAAAGATTTTATTGTTTGAAACGATCGAGACTGTCGATTCGAAAACTCGATCGTTCGTTTCGCTTCCATGGGAGAGCGTTTATTTCGATACGGCGCGCGGTAGTTTTTGAACCAGCGAAACGCAATATGAGTGCCAATTGTACAAACTTCAATATGCGACATTGCAGGCCGAGCCGATCAGCTTGTGAACACGGTGTCAGGAATTTTGACGGAACTCACGTGTGACGTGGTTGAGTTGCCGTTTTGGTTCGAATTGTTTTTTTGAAATTTGAGACGTGCTAGTTTGTCTTCAATCGTTTCGGTAAAGCACAAACTTATTTTCTATTTGATACTGTTGCTCTCGCAAAATTCCTCCGACTTTTTCATTTGATCCCAACACATTCATAGACTGCATTTTGTTCATTTACATTTGAGAATTATTGTTTCTAAAATGGACTCGGACAGGAAAAGGAACATTGGAAATTATGGTGCGAAGGCTCTCGCGAAGAAGACCATCGACAATGCCATGACGAATGAGCACCTTATTAACTGGGTCGGGTTTCCGCAGCTAGCTTTTCGGTGCAACTTTCTTATCCTTACGCACTTCTTTCCTCTTTTGGGTCAATTCATTAGGGGAGACCTATGCCGAGCTGCTTTTTGCTGAAGTAGTCTGCCGCGGTAGTATGTCAGCTAGCTCAGGTCGCACGGTCTGCTGGCTGTATCATCCAAAGAAGTATTATTTGAATGAAGCCAGCGAACCTCAAATTGGCCTTCGCACATTGATGACTGAGCTATTCATATGTCACCTACGAATTGTTTGTTCAGGTTTTACGAATTATTTATTCAGATTAGTACGCTAAATGTTAACTATCTAGTTTCGGTTTCGGTGACCCGATTTCTCTGACTTCGTGAGAATGTTTGGGGTTGATATTCGGCACAGAATGCGCGAACAATTGCGGAACAGATTTCCGTTTCTCTACTGTGTACTCTAATAAATCGAATTTTAACAGGATCTTTAGAATACAAACGGGTTAAAATTGGTACCGACTATGACCCATTTTTACTCTGCAGTGGTTCATCCTGGGGTCTCCCGCGACCCCAACAAAATTTCTCTACGGTAATTTTCACTATTCACCACAACTTAATAATAAAACCACGTCTTTATAATATTTGGGGTTTTCGGTCTTAAATTACATACTTAAAACTATCTCAGTCAATTTTAAATAATAAATACTTTGTATTTTGAGTAAACATATCGCTCAATTAGGGTATTGCCCTTTGTCTACTGAATACTCTAATCCAGGGGTTCTTAAACTTATGTAGCCAAAAACATTTTTTTGCGGACCCCATCCCAACCCTTATAATAAATATTGGTAAAAATGTATTGCTGATTATTTTAATAAATGGTCTTGGGAGATGTAAAGTTAATGTCAAAATTGTTTCACAGTTTAAGAACCTCTGCTCTAATCGATCGAATGTCATCAGAATTTGTTAAAGAAGAAGAAGTTAAAGTAGTATTAACTAAGCCCAGTTTGAACTTTCTGGTTGCAGTTTGACTCGATTTCTTCGATTTTATGGGAATATTTGTGGCTGATATTCGGCACTGAACGCATTAACAATTGTGGAACACGTTCCCCATTCGCGGTTCCTCTTGAATTCCAGGGTCAACCGCAGGTCAGAAGGTGAGCGTTCACCGGTTCAGGTTATGCATGACGGTAAAGTACACGCGCGCCTAGATTCGCAATCCGTCGCATGTTATGGAAGTACACGCGTTGCCCCAAATCATGAAAGTGTTATGACGCTGGGGAGGAGACGCTGGCCCTCGCAATTCCTAGCGTAAACTTCAATGAAAATGTGATCGTAGCCTAGCCGAGCCGAGGCGAGGCGAGGCTAGGCCAGCAAGCATGGTCCCAGTGCTTCTCCGTGGGGCACGAGAAATTACCTCGCCACGACAAATTAGTAAACGGAACCATAGAAATTAGTTACGCGCTCGAGGCGGGGCCCATGGCGCTTGGACCTTCCTTTCTGTATGTGCTGAAACAACCACGGAGCCCGGAGGCGATTCTATCGATCGTATCGCTCGGACTCGGCTGGATTTGAATTATTTCGACAGCTGGTGCTTGGAATAATAATAAAGTCCGATGCACCGCGGGCTCGGCCTACGCGCCGACCGATTTCTAACCGATCCATTATGCGCCGGTTTATTGATCGCCTTGTCCTACATGATTTTAAGCAGATTTGATTACGGTCCACGAGATAAATCACCTCACCTCCGACGCTGGAACGGTTTGATTCATCGTAGCGAAGCATGTGCGAGCTGCTGCGGGAAGATAGCCGAACACCGCCGAAGTATTCCTACGACTGTGCACTTGTAATTGAAATGGATATAAATTCCGTGATATCGTGAACTATTTATTTTCGGAACGCGCGGAATGGGTTTACTAAAGCTGCCTGTTTCGGTTCGAGTGCGTAACATTTACAGAATATTGTGGTATCAAAGGGTGGCTCGATAAGAATGATAGATTGTTTAATTCAAATAAACCACGAAGGGTGCGAGATTTAAATTTTTATTTTGTTATACAGGTTTGATGGCTTCGTATGAGAAATATAAAATCGTTTGGCACGTTAATAACGAAATATTCTTCTTAATGTGTTTCATAAAAAATTGTGAACCCGCTTAATTCCATTAAAACATCAATATATGTCTAGAATTTTCAATACAAGAACTTGAAACTTCATCACTAGACAGCGGATGTTTATGCAATTTTCAATTTTTGTAGACGAATTTTAAGAATTAAGGAAGGAAGGAAGGAATAAAATAGAATCTTATTTTCCGAGATAGTAGCCTTTTTAGGTCTGAAATAAATTTAAATCGTGCTAAACTCTCTGTCATATTTTATATCCTAGCAATTTTTGAAAATTTTCGAAAGCCATAATTGCATAAAGATCCGCAGTCTATTCATCACAGTAAACCATTCCAATTATTACCGCGAGTATTAAATAAGCACATTTCACAGTACCAATTCAATTACACTAATTAATGATAAATTCCTTGCATGATGTATACTCTGCGGTGTAAATAAATTTGTTTAATATTGATCCCTCGTGGCTCAATTGATTATGGACTAAAACAATTGACTTCATTTATCGAGATTCACTTAAAATGATTTTTTAGGAACAGATGTTCTTCGTGAAATTTTTAAATAAATCGATCGGTGTTTCATTTCATAAATTTTTATTAATTTCTACGTTATACCGAATTTTGCATCGCTTTGTAGTAATTGGACGAAGGTTACTGATGATATCTACGGAAGTTTCACGAGCACATCAGCCACATTGAAACACCCTTTGCTAAAAAGTCCCGTTTGATATTTCATCAAGAATTTATGGAATGAGGCGGAAAGATCAAAGACCATAGTTATTACATTGCAAGAAACATGGAAATGTAATCTGATTGGAATTTGGCAACTTGTTGATGCAAACGGCATTTTTTATTTGCAGTACTCTATGGAAAATTACCTCAGATTATTACTGTAATCATAACCAATGCTGGAGTAGTTTGCGTTGGATCTACAGTGGATCAAAGTAGAGTTTGGGCACTCTGCTTTTTCATAATAACTTTAGGTAATGAATGCATGAACGCACACTGGTGCAAGTACAATTTTTAATACTTTATAGTCAGCAGTGGGTCGTTATAAAAAGATTAAAATCTTTTAAATTTTTACTGTAACTGTATTTTATAGTATCACAATATTGAAGTCACTTGAAATTTGACATAATTAGATAAATAGAAGAGATATGAACGTATTTGGTTCGCCCAGAATTTTCACGAAAGTGGTACTTTAAGAGTATTATCAGCACATAAAGGATGTTTTATCTCCCAAGTGCCGAAAAGTTTAACAAAAATAACCCGCTGTAAAAGTCTCTCATAAACCGAAGTTCGAAAGAAATTGTAACTTCACGATTATCGAAGTTTCCTTCTAAATCCATCATTTATTTTAATCGCATTAGGTACTACGTTTAACAGTGCTGATTACTGTCAATGCTCTTAAAGCCATAACTAATTTTTATTTTAGCCCATTATAGGTAGCTGACTTTAATTTAAATAAAATTTTCATAGTTATTGCTTCCATCTTTAATGTTAGCCTTTCTTAGCTGCTAAGTTATACAATAGAACAAAATTGTACTCCACGAATTATTATTGAAAATGAGTCAAGTTGGTATGGTAACAGTATTATACACTGAAATATTATTCCTGGATTCATTTTTTACAACAAGATCGCAAGGGGACAGAAAAGCGGAATGAAGTTGAATCTCTTCAAGGCATCGATTCCTCACGAACCCCGATGGCTGCTGAGGGATGCATCACGCGTGAAGAGAAGGTTTGACTTCGTACACCGACCGGATCATTCATAAAATATGATAGGAGATTTTCATCGGAACGGTAGGACGTGACCATATAAATTAACTTTAGCGAAAGATGGGATCAATACGGCGCTGTCAAAGGCCTCGGTACGCAAATTTTCGTTTTTGAGAATGTGGGAACCGGGTTAATAGCTGGTAAAGCTTTTCTGATACGACGCGTTATTACGTTAACGAACTGTAACGTCATCGTCACGCGAGGAATTATCGGTTTCTAATTAACTGCGCCGTGTAATGGTGGTTCGTGTCATTCTCAAAGATTCCGGAATTAACCGACTTTGTTCTCACTGCGATCATAATGCCGTTCTTCAACAACTACGAAAACTATGTTCTTTGTTTCGATTCCAGCGGGAACTTTCCGCGAACGTAGAAAACGCTTTGGAAAGCTGCTTATAACGTTAATCTTTTTCTTTCGAGTATGCACGGTAGTTCAAAAGTGTCTTGATGCGCTTGAGTATTCATTCTCTATCCAGGTTAACCCGCCACCATTTAAAATTGACTTACAACCTCCGAGAACTGTAATTTATCTTTCCGTCGGTAATTAGTTTGTTTCTGAACATTAGGCTTGCATCACTGTTTATTAAATCAGTTTTGTTTAATGTTTGTGCCATTTCTCGTAACATTCTGAAATGTACCGTGATTTCTATTCCATTCACGGATGCTCAATTTTTAATGGAACTAACTTCACGGCATTTTCGAACATATAACGGAGAGATTATAAATGAATAAATAATTGTTCTATTCATACATCGTAACTATGACTAGAATATGTATGGCTGCTAAAATGTCTTCAAAGTGAGCTTTTAATGGAAACATTTGATTAGACTATTCGGTTTCTGCAAGTTTAACACTCTGATTTATGAAATGATTATTCTGTTTGTGATTTGTGGTACGTTGAAGTGATGGATATGCCGTATGGTGCTTAAACCGCGACAGAAATCTTTATTAGGTATTAACTCTCTTATAAAATTTCGGCAGTAATTTTATCGATTGTAACTAAAATTTAAATTCAGAACTTTTTAATAATTTTAAACTTACATGATGGCACACCCCCTTAAAATGAATATAGACTCATGACGATGAATACAAAGTTTCTTGTCCTCCCAGAGAAAAATTAAAGACAGAGAAGTTCCAATTATTGTAGCAGTAAACAAAATCATAATGGTTAATAATATTTTATCATTCCGACGTGTCTGGCGGACCATGATTCATCGCGCCATAAGGGGTTAACCGATTGACAATTGGCGTTCGCGGAAAGGACGTAGACGAACGGAAATAGAAATTAATGAAAACCGGATCGGGAAACAGATAGGTAGAATATTACGTGTTGAGGATATGGACTTGCCAATTACAATCGTATCCAAACAGCTATCAGCCTCGTGGAGTGCGCAATCGCTGTCTGTTTCTATCTGACCGGGCGAATGCACATACGTCCTGAGTGTACGTGTAATTCTATAGTTACAGTTATTCACATGAATGTACACACCGGCGTTTATGTAGGCGCACCGATACAAAGACGACCCGGACAAAAGTATGGTGGGCTCGTACACGGAGAGGCCAACCCCATCGGAGCTCCTATTTTCCGTCTGCTACACCGCAACTTCGAGTCAGTCGACCACAAAATGTATCATCTCCTAGTTTGTACTCCCAGGTTAAATTAGATTTTATTGGGACTGTTATCCATTCTACGTTACCACGGAAAGTACTTCCGGCCGAAGCAATCACAAGCCCCTACCCTTCGCCAACCGGGCGCACCCTACCACCGAAGCGCAGACAAAATTCGAATCCATTCCAACGATGCAACCGGATGCGGTGGATCGGTACAGGGCACGTACTCCCGTAATCATTCTTTCTCCTTGCCGAACAAAAAATCCCCTGCCGCCGCCTATTCGTTTTCTTAAGAAAGAAGCGCGAGGTAGTTAGAACGTCTCCGAAGAAGAACAAGGCGTCCCAAGCATTCGTGACCGCTTAAAACTTGCATTACTGTAATGTCTCGATAGAGCTTCGATGAGACAATACCAATCCCTATCTACGTAACAATTTTTTATTTCTAATGATTTCTTCATGACACGTTTAATAACATATTCCTGACATTTTTCTGATTAAAATGATACTAAACACGACACCTTTCGGATCATATTTATTTGATTAATCCACAATACTGTTGAACCTCTATTATCCGAACTAATCACTGGAATATAGAACAGTTACCTAGCTGCAGTGCTAGATTATATTTTTACTGATTTGTACAATAAATCGTGCACACGTAAATGTGACACATGAACTTGGATAATTCATCGGATAAACAACGATTTAATGTATCTTGGATTAAACAGGCAAATATGTTCAGAATTATGTCGTGTTCGGTCTCGTTTTAATCAGAAAGATGTCACAAATATGTTGGTAGCCGTGTAATAATAATTCATTAAAAACAGAATAATTTTATCATGTTACTGCCTCATCGTTGAAAGAGGTAAACATTCTGGGACTTCCCACCTCTTTTTTGGGGGCTATCCAGTACATAGATTCGAGCAAATCAACCACGGCCAGCAGTATGTATAATAAATATCAGCAAGTAAAGAAAAAAGGAATTACGGGGTAACATAAACGCGAAGGGTACGGCCGGCGACTTTTGCGCGAGACAGTCCCGGAGATCTTAAACTTCTTGAAATAACTGCAGGCCTGGTTAATGCGCCGCTATGTTTTTCCGTGCCGGTAAGAAAACAAAGGGAAGGAGATTGCGACAACCGGCGTGGAACAGCTTATTCGTGCCCGTTAACTTTCCTCGATACTATAGCGCGACATAGACAAACTGTCGCAACTTCCGCGAAATTGTCGAGTTCGAGCGCCCTATCATCCTTCAAAGTTTGCCGCGCGAAATCGCTGCGCCTGTACACACGTGTGGGTCCCGTCGCGCGGCTCCTTTCCGCGCTTTTCCTATCGGCGTTATGTCATCGCGCTGGCAAAACCAGCAAGTTCAACGACACTATTGTGCATCGGCTGGCAATCTTTCAGAACCGTTCCGCGAAAGTCGAACGGCGTCCCGATTAACACCGACGAACGGAGACGCGTTCACGCACGACAAATCCGTCATTGACTTGTCGTTCGTCAATGGGTAAAAAATATTTGTGTCCTAACTCTATCTTCCCCTCCTATGACTTCCCACCCCCACCCCCGCTTCCGTTGCGGCCCGACCACGTAATGCGTTCCGTCTCTGTCGTGCATGTGTCATAATGTCATATAACTAATCCGCTACTGGCAGAGAGAGCAACTTTTTCTCCTCTATTAATATTTTCAATTATGTGCAGATTTTATTCGTGCTCATTTTCTATGATGGAATGAGTTCCACTTCATTATCTTCTCTGTATAATGTATAATCCCAGCTGTACAGTAAAGTCGCTTTATTTCTCAGCGGCCGCCTACCCAGATTTGTCTCCGAGCAGTGTAAATATGCCGCGTAATGTGATCTCGGTTCGGATACATCGGTGTGACTCACTACTATTCCATTTTCTACTATTTTCAGTACTTTCACTACTATTCTTTATTTTTCATTATTTTTTTATGCGACTTTCACCAACTTATTTGTGGCATTTTTCTGATTAAAATGACACTAAACACGATATAATTTCAACTGTATTTAGTGGTTTAATTGACGATGAAAGTTTCGGGCGCAAGGAAGAACAGCGCGATCCGTGTTTACATACTGTCCTTTTCTACGTTCGGCTTCCTTTGTACTTTCGGCGCGGTCGGCGCAGTAGACTCAGTCATTAAAAAAATAGTGTCCCTACACGATATTTCTCCGTGCAGAACACAGTCGTTTGCAAAATAACGTGACTTTACTGTATCAGGATTTAAAACATTTGACGTGCAACATCAAATTCAAGTGACACGTCGCAGAATTTTTCCCTCTAGAGGGATATCGGAGTTTCTACCAGATTAGTGATGAAATGACAAGAATAAACTGATAACAGTTCTGAAATTTACAGGACATTTATACATAAGAGGAAAAGTTGTAAAAATGTGATTTGTAAATCATTCTAAATGCCCAGTTAAAAATGTCCCAGACTTCGTCATGGGAGGGTGAATCTTATCAAAGTCAAAGTTGCACGATAAATTTGCACGTAAAGATATTAAATCTGTTATAATAACGTATATTCGTTTCTTATTTTTCGGGTTTATTTCGCAGCAGTTTCATCGACAGTTTAAGTTCCCTTCTATTTTTAGGTTCTACTGTATACATCAAAGTTGCCCAGCGTAATCTACAGAGCTTACAAGCCTTGTTAGAAATTTTCCCCGTTCAGTCTTCATTATTTCTGCCACTCTGGGTCCATTAGATGTCGTGTTCCCTCCGTGTATCCTATACAAATGCAATTGGTCAAGGGACCGGCCACGGTACGAGGCTTCTCTTTCATGGACAACACTGATTTACAATAGAGTCTCGATTATCCGACTTAATAGGGGGACTAGTGTGCGGATAACTGGATTTTAGGATAACAGAACACTTAGTCTTCTTATATCGTGCATATTGCATCAAAAAGGACACGGGGGTTTAGCGATTGTTATATTCTCACACGACACAAAAGTTACCTCACTTTCTTTAAAGAAAAATCCCCTGAAATAAAGATATTTCTTACTGTATCTTCAAGAATTCTTCCTCATATTTAACCTCTTCAAGAATACTGGCACACATGTGCTCGTTTAGTGTTTTTTAAATTAAAATTTCTCTAAGGAAAGAAATTTCAGAATCTCGCAACAATGAAATAAAATCGTATAGCATCGTATAGAAGCATCGACAATATTTTACACAAAACATTAAATAATTTTGTTTCTTCTTTGAAAAATTCACCCCTGGATAGGTTAATTCGCTTATGGTTTGACGGTTTGAAGAGGTATTGTTTCGGTACTGTTGTAGAAATAGCTCACTATCTAATGCTTCATTTTTAGCCACCCATATACAATCTAGATTAGTATAATCAATTAATGAGTCTCATCGCTAATAATTGTTTCCTATCTGCTTGCTACAACTACGCGGATCTATATCGACAACATTAAAATGCCATGCCATCAATTATAGCGCTCAATTTATAATGAATCGCGTATAAACGTACGGTGTACGAGTAATTAATGTTCAAATGGTGGAGTATTTCAATTATACGAATTCGCATAAGACAGCTTTTACCGTATTTACTCTTAATAGAATTGCTTTTAATACAAATGCTGAATTCAATTAACATTAGCTCGACGTTTCAGGAACGTATTAAATACAGTAAAACAAAATTACAGTGTTAAAAAACAGATTAAAAATGCACTGATTTTCCGGCTTTTTCGCATTTGAAATAGGCTTAAATTATTTCGATTATACGTACAAAAGAATTCGTACACAGGGATCGTACACAGCAGACCTGTGCTTTAACACTGTTGAATAAAACTTTTATTACAAAATCAATAAATATCAATTGTTTACCCTCGTTCACTCCTTGCCGTACCATTTTATTTACGACTACAAAGATGAGAATTTATCCCTAAAAGTGTCACAGAAGAGAAAAGAAAATTAAATGTTGATTACGAAAGAATAAAATTAGATTTCATCTAAACAGAATGGCATAACCCTCAAATTTGTTAGACTTCATGAAAAACCTCCGTCGCGAGTCTGACTCGTTATAATGGGGCAAGGGGTTAAAATAACACGCTGGAGAGAAGAAATGAGTCTTATTTTTCATTAGGTTGGTGTTCGCGCGTATCAGATCGAAGGTATCTCGTACAAATCGTCGCACGAGTAGCCGGTCGGCTCTCGATTTCCATAAGCTAGCAGTAATTCATCCGGCGGGTCCCTCTTTACAGGAATCTCGGCAAGCAAGTACATAAAATTTCCAAGCACGAGGCGTTAAAATCGGCGTCGTAGATAAATCACCGACGCATGGGGATGAACGCCGTTGCATAGGTGGTCGTTATTAGCTCTATGGTGTGCCCGGGAGAAGACCGAGCAACTTCATCTTTGTAATTGGAACGCAAGGACGAAGATAATTTCACTCGCAACGATCAAGTTTCTCGTCGGCGAAACTTCTTATCGGTGGCCATCGGATTTGCGCGACTTTTGCCAAAAGAAACCACGCCGAAGACGCGCCCCGAATCCGCTCGGTTCCGCCGGAAACGTCGCCGAGCGGACCGGAGCTGAGCTGGGCGTCGCAGCGCGGGCGTCGCGGTGCTCGCGCGAGTGCAACTAATGATAATTGCTCCGTTCACATGGCGATAGCTTTTATTTTGGGCAGGCCGTTGTCCGCGGTGGTGTCCTCGCAAAAACAGGGAACGTTAGTCGCCTCCTCCTATACCCACCCTCCAGACCATTGGCGCAACTTTCGCCGGACGAGCATTACGTGGCTATAATTCCTGGATACAAATGCCCGTAACAAATATACCGGTATACGGCAGCAGCACAATCACCAACCGACCCCACGGGTTACACCCCGAAGGTTCCCAGTTTACGGTCCTTGTCTCCTTCAGAAAAACCTCGATCGATACTTTCGATAGTCCAGGGATGTTTGGTGACTGGCACGTTTTGTTCTTTTGCGCGGACGCTTTGTTACCGTTCAACCCCGACCAGTTCAACGAAATGCCGCTGAAAATGCATGCAGGCTCCTGCCGGGCTCGTGCAATTAACCCGTTTCCCGGCGATTTCTTTCGGAGCTTTGACGATTGGGAGTTTTTGTCGGGCGGGATTTGCCTGCCCCTTTGATTCCATCTTGCGGATGGACGCTCGTGTCAGAAAATTCGAATTTTAATACGAAACTTTTGATAATCGGTGAAATTATAAAAAGGCATTATCGAAATTATGGAATAAATTTCCATATCCAAACATCTATGAGAGTAAAAATCGTGGAGCGTCTAAATAAATTGAGGGAGGAGCAAGAAGTAGCTATGCCACTCGTTTTGTCGAAATCCTAAAGCTGGGGCTTTGAAACCTTTCCTCTTCGACACGCTGTGCAAGCTCCCACATTAAGGACGGTGGACATATATTTCTTACGAGCCGTTCTTTCGTCAATGAGTAAAGCGTCATAACGGGAAATTGGAAACGCTCGAGTTTGAACTTCGCGACACGGCCGTTTTCGTACGGTATTACGTACTGCACGAAATAGGAGAAACTTCGTGTCACGTCTTGAGGCTAAGTCTAATGCCTAGATTAAGTACCTACGAAGTTGGCGTAAACTAATGGCTTCAACGAGCTGGACGGTTCTGTGCTTTATCAGCATCGCGAGAGACGTTCCGATACTCGTTCACAGTTTCTCTCTACGTTTACCCCCTCCACCCACTCCGAGATTTCTAAATAAGGATTAATATTTCGATGTAGATGGCTGGTGACATCCGTTGATTAAGCTACCTTCACGATTTTAGCTTGTCTGGAGGGAGGATTTAAACTTGCGATTACCAGTGAATTTGCCTTAGTACAGGAAGTGTTCTATTGATTACCCCTCGTTGCAATCAGGTATTCTTCTCTTTTAGAAATGAAATTTAGGACAGCTCAAGGACGTCCAAGCAGAAAATTAAAATTCAATCATCAGAAGCAGAATATTTTAAGATTTTTTTTAACGAAGTTACAGGAGTTCGAAGATTCATAATGTTTTAGTCCTGATTTAATTTTCCTTCAGTTTACAATTAAGAATTAGTTAAACATCAATAACTTCAGGAAATATTAAATTTATTGCTGCGAAATTTTTCACATATATTCCAGAAATTTTTATTTAAGTTCTGTAGAATACAGTGATAATTTTAATAAAAAGAATAATAATTTTTAATGAAACATTACTGCAGTTATTTGCCAACTTCAGTACTCAGAAACTCAGAGCTTTATTATGACCATTGTAATTTATTTGCGAACGCACCCTTGCTTCGTATTCTCCCATCGTGATACATCTTTCATTATGTTTTTCACTCCGCACTCTTTCATATTGTTCTTGTAGTTGTTCATTCCAGTCAGTTCGCGTCAAGTCCTCTGCTAATTCTCTCTTCTTGTCTTTGCGCATTGTATTTCTTTTGTGCCTGCTCCTTTCTGTCCGTCGTCTTCTGTTTCTTCGTTCTTATATATTTTCTTCTCTGTCCTTTTCCTCTCATATTTTACTGCTCGTCCCCAAGCTTCAATTTTTATTTTCTCTATTTTCGTTTCTCAAAGCCTTAGTTATGCGGCAATGTTGAAATCCGGTTCCAATTTCCACTTTATTGATTTTCATTGCTTTCTCTCTCTTATTTCCTCTGTCTCCTCCACCATATTTCAAATGCATATAATACGATGTTGTTCATTACTATGTTATTAGATTTTTAATATGGTCTCGAACATCTTATATTTCTATGACAAACTTCCTTTTATTTCCACTTACAGAAGATATATTATTAGAATCATGTCTCTTAACATATTATTATTTAATGTTTCGATAAATCTTTCGATGCCAATAACAATTTAAAAAAGTATTATTCCTTTTCGAATTATTGCCTGAAATAATATCTTTAAGCTCCTTTTTACAATTCAGTAAAATATCAAATTTTATATTAAAATTCACATAACGTGTCGCAGAAGGGTACTGGAACAACGAGCAATAGAAACGCACATGCAAGAATCATGTAACAATTTCTAAAATTAATTATTTATTTTTGAAAAGTACGTGGACAAAGGTTGAGAAACCCATTAACAGACTTTCAATAGGTGAAGTATTGCTATTTTAGAAACTCCTAGTGACAGTCAATAAAGAAAGTTGCTATCATCAATGAAAATTTGCGACTCTCGCAGGATGCTTGATGAGTACGGTACTATGATCGGCAAATCTCTTGTGAATTTATCATACTCCAGCACAGAAGTCTCTGTCGGTCCAAGTAGAACCAGGGTGGAATCTTTTTAAAGCTGGCTGGCTTAGTTGAAAGTTTAATCGAAGCTTCTTTGATTGTTCACCGGCTTCGATCGTAATACTCTCTGCATCGAAGCACGTCGCGCGCACGTGGACCAGCAGTCTTCCGGGCATCAAATAGTCACCGAGCCAGCAATATTTAAAGGGGCGACGTCTCAGGTGTAACGTCAGTCAGAATAATCCACGAGCCAGAGCCACTGGATGAAAGGTGAGAGACGCTCCTGTCGAAATTTACCTGGCGAACATGGTATCTAGAAAATTTCCTCAACAATAAATCGCGGAAAAACCGTGCCGGAAACTTAACGGAGATACAAACTGAAACACTAGCTGAAGCTGTACATCGAAGGAGTTCAGCACTCGAGAAAGTACATACACTGTTCAAAATATTACTCTGCCAGCCGGCAGAAAATTTCAAATTATGTTCTTGCTGGGCAGGAAATATTAAAATGCGAACACTGTTGAGAGAAAAGTGTTTTGCAACATATATAATGGTTAGACTGCGGATTTTATGCATTTATGACGGAAATGGGTAAGCACAATTTAAAGCAGCGGACATATTAAAAAGATTTAAAGACATCAGCGTATTGGTTTCAGCTTAATCAGATAATTAAAAGAAGAAAGAAATTTTTATTTCACTCCTGTGTCTTGCAATCAATGCAAACATTTTTTATTTTGCATAAAGCAATCTAATAATGATTCAAAGAAGATATTTTTTCATTTGTATACTGTTTCGAGTGAATTAACTATTTTTTAAGAAGCTATATGTACAAATGAGAAACAATGGATTTTATTTGAAATTATTTTCAGATATATTTTATTCAATGATTTTTATGGGGAAATTTTATTGACGGAAAAATTGATAAAAGTACTTCAAACATTTGGAAATGGCGTCTGCGGTTCCACAAATATGTCTGTCAGTTTTTATCCAAATAAAAAAACACTCCCTTTACAGTAGACGAATAAAACAAGAATCTGTCGCGGCCAATCCCGAACATTCCGATTTTTCGAAACGTGATAGTCATGTAAACCGGAAAACATGATTACGGATCTACAAATCGCGTGCTTTTTCTTTGAAACGAAACTACGACAGATGTCAAAAAATCCTATATTAAAAGTATTAAATCCAAAAAAAATTGACATTTAGTTCTTAAAATATCTTGTTAGATACTTTGTTTAGATACTTTTATAAATTACTTTCAAAACATGATGGTTTACAAATTAACATCAGTCCAGGATTTGTTTTTACGAAATGATCACAATTAAAATATCGACAATTTTTCAAACATACTTTTCGGATCCATTTTATGTAGCAGTATGTTTCTTGGTAGTCGCACGGAGGAAACAATCTTATCCGAGGTGGGCTTGTTGCTTGCCCAATGGGTTTTCGGTTACACACACACCACAAAAAAAGATATAGAACTGTATATACATGACGGTGTGTAGAAAACATAGCGATGTTGGGTCGCGCCGTAAGTTTCGGGCGTTTTCACAAGTGTCCCGGTAAATTGAAAGGCTCGTTTGTCTTCGTTATTCGCAAACGAGTCGCTTAGTTTAGGGTTCGCGCGCACAGTAAATTTCGGGAAACGTATAGACGGCACGCATCAGTTGGCGGAAAATTCGGCGATCTCGCAACTGCGTGTCGGTGACAGGGCAAAGAGACGACGGGTTTTGTGCATGAAACGAGCGGTTCATATAAATAATTGATGCGGCAACGTCATCCAATTAATCGAGATGTACATTCGTTGTATAACGCGTCGCTAAACCGAAACAACTGATTTATTCGACGGAGTGTTATTTCCATCGTGAAAGTTAATGAGCGAGTGACGGATCCGTCGACACCGATCAAAACGAACTATCGAAGAAATCCAGTATCTTCCTTAAAAAAAAAATCAGCAATACATTTATCCATTAACCCTTGCACCTCTAGATAATATTCCAGTAAAGTACATCCTTAATTCTGTATAACTAACCTTTTGAAAAGCGACGGTAGAAACATTCAAATCTCACGATGTGCATTTACACCACCGCTTAAATTCGTCACAGGTTTCAATTACTAAATTCGATACCAAATGTGACTTTTTAATTTCATTTATCCCGTTTCTTTATATTTTCATTGTCGATTAAAAAAGTACAACTACATTCGTGTTTTTCATTGACTTCTTACTTTTTAGTTCACCTGCTTTTTTTATATTGTAAAATATTTTTATCGTCAATGAAATGAATTCTATTACTGTTTTTAATTATTAGACTGCGGATTTTATGCATTTATGACAAAAATGAATACATCAAATACACAGCTAAAAAGGCATTAGAAGAATGTAAGGATATTGTTACATTATTTTCGATTTTTTAAGAGATGGTTGGAATATTATTAATTGGAATATTTAAGATAATGGAATTATTGTCACAGTGACAATTTTAATCAAGCGCTAGAGGTGCTTTTTTAACAACAATTGGGTGAACATAATACACAATTTTACAGTATCTCACGTTGGAATAAATGCTGAAATAGACACCTTTCATTAATAATTGTTTACACATGAAATGCTTTCGGCCTCAGGTAAACAGAGTTTCAAAATTCTATAATTAGGCAACGATTGCTGTAATTTATATTAACGTTATTCATAATAATATGATATAACGTTAGTGATGGTTGTATAGAATGATGAATGAAGGGTGGATGCACTTGGACACACGATTAAAATAAATCGAAAGCGAGTGATTTCATATCCGAGTAAATTAAATTTTAGCAATTGTCGAATACATGTGCTCTTGGCTATTGCGTACCACTTCTATATACACGGAGTACAGTCGGCGGTACCTTATCATCCGTTTACAACTAATCTTAACACGTTCACTGTCTCGTGCATCATACATGATGCACGAATGTTCGTTCCTGCCACGTCCCGTGCATCATACGTGATGCACAATCTTCGTTACGCTGCATACACGCATACACGTTCGTTGAATTCATAATTTTCATTGCCCGAAGAAAACTGCTCGAATTTGGAATCCTCCGAAATTCATAGGAATTTGCCATCGTCTATTCGTCGGCAGCTTATATATTTAATTTATACATATTAGAGCCTGTTATTTAATGATTTTGTTCGGATTCGATTTTTATATTTCTTCCTTGAAAAACTTTGATTCCTTTCATCACATTCGCTTCTATTCTATACATCCGAAGAGAAATCGGAAGACGGAGATTCAGAACAGCAGTTGCCCGATAATCCGTGCCAACCCCAATTAAAAACTTGCTGCAGCACCAGGAATTACCCAACAAACCATTATTGTCTGGTTGAAAAAGCTGGGTAAAATTCAAGAAGAGAATCGCTGAGTCTCGTATGGCGTAGACCGCGGCCGGTTATAAAACTGCAATCGCCGAGCCTCGTACGGCAAAAACGACAAAAGACACTCTTGATTCGTTGAGCTACGAAATTTTGCAACATCCGGCGTATTCACTTGACTCAATCGGACTTTCACTTGTTCCGATGCCTCCAACACCATTTAGTGGATTTCCACTTCAAAACGTATGAAGAGGTCGAAAAATGTATCACGGACTTCACTCACCGCCATCATTTCATAGAAATGGGATTGGCCATCTACCGGAGAGCTAGAAAAAAATTCTGTTGACTAAATCATTTGATTTTGAATAAATACAGTAAAGTCGCGTTTACTGTCCAACAGCTTGTGTTCTGCGCGGACAGTGATCGCATACCGACATTATTTTTTTATGGCTGCGTCTCCCGCGTCGACCGCGCCGAAAGTTTAAAAGAAAGCCGAAGGTAGAGAAGGACAGTGGAGTGGGTAGGCACTGGACAGTGATCGCGTACCCGATCGCGAAGAGTAAACGCGACTTTACTGTAGAAATAAATTTTTCTGTGGAAGAAATATTGAAACTGTGTCAGGCAAGCAGAGAAAGTAAGGACAATGAAATACAAAGTCGAGCTTTCGACTGCAAGCTATCACTACCAGAAGGAATCTTGTCTCACAGTCAGGAGAACAGAGGGAGCGATAACTGACGGCTGAGTCATTAGAAAACCGTCTAGCGCTGAGTAGCACAATGACGTGCGCCGGTCTGAAAGGTCTAGCCGAGGGGCTAGACGAAGCCATTGAGAAGCTGGGTCAGAACGGACCCTGGCAGGAGTGGTCCGAGAGTTAATCGATCAGCCGGGAAGAAAGGTCGGTCGTCGGGTGATAATTTAATCGTCGTGACGGATACACAGCAGCGCTGATGGCGCACAACCCTTCGCTCCGTCGAGAATCTTCCGCGATAGGAAGTTCGGGCCGCTGCTCCGCGTGGTGTAAGTACTGTTACGGAACATCGATCGAGGCCGATCATGAAGCCAATATCTCATCCTCGCTTGCGGTCTATTAGATTTCCACGGCTTCGAAGGGGTCACCGGCTTCCCATCCTTTCACCCCCATCGCCGCGAAGAAAAAGGCTCGGCGTAAATCGCGACTCTTTCAACGTCAATCCCTGAAAAGCACGCGAAATGGATCTTATACGTTTCTGACGGCCCGTAGTTCCCGCCTCCCGATCTCAGGTTTGTCGACCGTATCGCGGGAAATCGATAACTTCTCGCCAAATCGGCCAGCGTTATATAACGACCGGTATACCAGTCGCGATCTTTAACTGGATTGTCGATACTGCGGCGTTGTTGTGCAAGATTTTGCCAACGGTGCGTGCCAATCGATTCTACGACTACCGTGAACGGCCATAATAAGACGTCCTGTTATTGATAATCATTTTTTGATATGTTAGTATGCATGCTTGGTCCAAGTCTTGCGAGCTCTTCGAACGAATACTGTGGGCGTAATTGGATCGTTCAAGGAGAGAGAGAGATCCTTTCCTCTCAATTTTATTTAAGTAATGAACGTCATGAAATATATTTCTTGAGATATGGAAAAATAATTTATTCTGTTCAATGTTGTTAGGTGGCAACTATAGTATCAAAAGTGTGGGTCACATTGGAGGTAAATATCTTTCGCACTATCTTAATTGTTTAATTTATAATTGTTTCGCTCATTCATCTTTTCTTCTTTTATCTAGAAATGTAAATGCAACTACGTAATGTCGACGTTTTGTAAAAATTTCTTTTTCCGGGAAGTCTATCATTCGACATTAGAGGATTTGGAACTCGCCGCCATCGAGGGTGGATACCACATGGCGTGACGTCGGTAACAATTTGCATCGGTATCATTAATTTTTGAATAGATTTCCATTCGTTGGAGTTCATTCACGCTATTGTAAGGTTTACGTTTGCATAGAATATTTAATGGACTAAAGTTATTGGGTCATTGGATTTTACCTTTTCAGATTGCGAGAGTATTCAGTACTGAATATTCAATAATAACGTTCGATGCGTTCCTAACGTTTCGTATACACTCGAAAGAATACAATGTTTTAACTAAAATTCGATAAAAATGTATTCCTTGCATTAAAACAGTGTGTTCCCACCTATTTTGTATTAAAATAGTGTATTTTGTATTAAAATATGTCTGTAAACATATCCGCGGACTCCATTTGGGTAATTGTACAGAAAATGAAACGCAAGTAAATGAAGGTTGAAGACTATTAATCAGTCATAAATGCACTTTATACCGTCATCAAGTCACTCACTAAAACACTTCATCCGCAATCATTCATATTACTATAATCGTTTCCAGATAATTCCACAGCACCAAGGGGCAGTAAATTGAAATAAAATCGCTTGACTTTGCTCTTGAGCGTAACTTCGTAAATTAAATTCAGCATTCAATATTCGAAATCACTGGAAAAATGAACGTGGCGATCGAATTAAAAAAATTGTTGCAGCAACTCGTAACAACGTTTCCACTTGAACTCTCGGCAAACAGTATTTCCTCGCCCCTTACCGCGCCCGTTCTGGCAAACATCAATCTGTGAAAAAAAACACGGCGTTGTTTTCTGTAACACAGTACGTTCCCCCGGCACAGTGACAATTTTGCTCCATTTTCATCTGAAATTACTCTTTGATTCCCGCAGCAAGGAAACAAGTTATTTCAGGTAACAGTAGTCGACAGTTCGGCGGAGGTGGCGCAACGCGGGAAAATACCGTGGTCCCACGGTCCGGTTCGATCGGATAAATAAATCCCCGTCGTCAAACTCTTTAAAAGGTTGTTTTAAGGGGCGAAAAGTTCCGCGGTGAATTTTAACCCGGAAGCGTTCGCCGAACAAGTGTCTGTAATAGGCTCCTTGTACCGCTTTTTTACCCGCCGCTGCTGCTTTAGTACCCACTTTATCACGGTGTGGTCGTTTCGTTTCAAGTGGATTATTCTGCATCCGACGCATTGCTGCAGGTGGGCACGGTTTACAGTCCGGGTTATTACGATCAAACCTGATTGTGAAGGATGTTGACGCCACTAGACTCGGCCACTATGAAGTATTATCCTTATATTTGAGCCGCTATTGTTCTATTAGCTTTATGGCGACGCTTTTGTGTTTCATCCCTCGCTCGTTTCCTTCACCTCTCTGTCACCTGATTTCGCATTTTGCTGTTCAGATTTTGCTGTTTTCATTTTATGCCTCGATCACCGAGTCTGAAGGGAGACTATGGTTGGGAATAATTATTATTTCCGTAAGTTATCATAAACAGGCAACGGACTGCGACAAACTGGAATAAAATAGAAATTTATTTTCTTTCTTAATCCTCTCTATTGTATTCTCAAAATCTCAAATTTTCTATTGTAAATTACGTAGATAATACTGAAGACTCTGAGCATACAGGAACTGTCATCAAATGCAATAAATAACATTTTCTAATAAAATTTTATTATTTATTTCATGACTACACTCATTTTTACGTAAACTAACAGCCATATATATCTTTTTCAACTCGTCATAAAAATTCATGCAATAGAGGGTTAATATGTTTAACACTTTGCATTCGGAATTATTTTAACTAAAAAACTAAACATTAGAATGTTTCCTATGTATTTAATTTTTGTTATCTGGTAGAAATTTCACAGATTTTTTAATCGATCTCCATGAACATTTTTCACAACTATATATGTTCTCATGGCTGCATATTCTCTGTTTGCAGTGTTTTTCTATTCTTCAATTTTTCTCATTCCATGCATGCGTTCTTAGAAAATCTCTCGTCGCATCGCCCTGCTCCAAATTCCTCGGATTTGTGAGCAAATGCACTGATAACTAGCGTTATCAAAACTCTGCAGAAATATGTGAATACTATTCATGCGGTTGTAAATAATCTGCGAAAAATTTTCGAATCAACTGCTTTTCATTTCCATGTGACATAAATCTACTTTTAATTCTTGAATAATAGTTGATCATCGCGTGTACATACATTACGTGGTACAGATTATAACCAGATAATTTCGGCACCGAGTCCATAATTTTGAAACAGAATATTCCAGCCAATATTTAGCGATATAAATTGAACGACAGTGCCATCTTCCATCGCGCATTTGTATATAAATCTTCTCGATTGTTTTCACCTGTAGAATCGTCGAAATATGTCGACGATAATTGATCAGCGGCCATATATCGACGTTTTCAGGTGTTGACGTTATTGGGGACGCATAATTCACAGAAAGCAAAAGCTCTTTTTCACCGGTCGAGCGTAATGTTGACGTTACAAATTCGAGCACGATGAATCTTGGCCAAAAAAATTGGACGAGGAGTTATAGGCTACGTGCGAGTCTATTCGAAATTTTTAATGATCGAGCCACCCCCGTGTTCGACGATCGTTCGTTCCGATTGCATCCGTGACTCTATTCTGTGTGAAATACAATGGATACGATAGTGATCGCGTTTACATTCTCGAAATACGACGAGATCGAATATGTCGACGTACAATCGAAAAGAAACATCGAATACTTTTATTAAAGTGCAGAAATAAAATTGCTTGGAAGATTATCTCACGTCTCTGCAATAATAATCTTCCCAAATTTTTATTTTTCAAAATAATTCACCCACTCCGAATAGAAATCTTCCGAAGAACTTTTTTAAAATTCCACTGATTCGTTCGAATGACTTACTGAACTTTTGCAAATTTTTAATTATTATTTTCTGTAAATATGATAAATATAATGTCCAGATAAACAATTATTTAAATACACTAAAATGAGTTTATAAAATACAAATAAATAGAATCATAATTCTACCTTTATCCCAAGGATTTGGTAGCAAATCAATTTTTCCAGTAATGATTTTTGAAATAATTAATTTCATTCCGCGCCTTAGGATATGCAAACTATTTCGTAGGCTATCTTCAAATTACTGTAACGCGGCTCGCGGAAGGATAACTTGCTCGAGCATTTTCTGGCGGATGTAAAACGATATTATATCTCCAGGAGGAACGGAAGAACGGCGAATTGTTTTTGGCCGGTTAAGAAAGGAACCAATTTAGCTTTTTCGAAAGGAGCAGCAAATATCCTGTTCGTTTACACTTGACGGAAAGATTGCGTTCCAACCAATTAGCAAGTGCTGGCTGCGTTCACGGGAAATTCAAATTCCACGGGAATCGTTAACGCATTCCAAGATATCCGGATCCGTGTTTCCCGAGCGATATTTAATGCAGCCAATTACTTCGAATCGCGGTGCGATTACTTTCCCGTTATGATAAACTCGGGCGGAACGGTTTATCCGTCGACCAACATTTTTTCTCGAGCTTTCCTCGGGCGCAGAGTTTTTCCATTGAAAAGACGAGCGCGAAATAACCCCGGGAACAAAATTACATCGTCGGGAAAGTTAGTGTCCTGTGAACGCGGCATACGCAGCAGTTTCCGGAGGCTAAGGAAGAGAGATAATTGCAAAAACGCTCGCTATCTGTACACAGTGTCTAAGCAACAACTAAACGCTCGCTGGAGCCATTGTTTCACATACGGGGTTTTATACACGGTGAAATATTTTAATGGTTGGCAAAGACGCTCAAATGGAACAGAAAGTGATCAAAGACGCCATGTTTGACTGTCTCACTGCAGCAAATTCTTGTCGTTTAATGCTCAAATACTGAAATGAAGTCTCGCAGACCTCAGAGAATTTCGAAACCTTTATGGACCGAGTACAGACTCAATTTTTTCAATCATTTTTTTGGAGATTTTATAAATGATATATAAATCAAATTGTTTAAACGTTTCATTTTGGAAGTAGCCAGTTTCCCTTAATAATTAGTGGCTTGGAACAGTCAAATACAAAAATTAAAAATGTCAATAATTACTTCACAGCTATTTATTACAACAAGAAAAATTCAAACCCCAATCTGCTAATAAAATTGCCATTAACTCAAAAATTAACCAATGGATTGATAATGAATGGGTGCTGTTTAAAGCAAAGACAGAATACGAGCGTGTAAAATTCATGTTACCACATGAAGAGACGGACCAATGTTAATATTTGTCAAGAATAACATTGTTGCAGCATTTATTTCAATTTCCAAATTAAATTGGCTCGTTCATCAGTTCCAAAGGGCATAAAAAAGATGGTCGTTTACGTCGCAGTTAAAGTCTAAGTTCCCTGGGGTCTACAAGTAGAATACGTGTTGCGTGTTGGCCGACCGTTCGGAAGAATAACTTTCTCTTTCTCTTTAGTCGATTCAAGAAATCTGGCATTTGTTTTTCACTTTCTCTTCCCCGTGTTTGCAGGAGAAGCGCCAAAAAGCGTCTTTATCGACACATTGTACAGCTTCCTCTTTAATGCTCAGCTTCCACTCTGCGACCTATGTCTCATTTTTATTCTTGAACCGATAATGTAGCCTGCATTCATTTTAACCCACCAATGCATGTAGTGGGTGTATTATTTTTTCTTTAAATTATCTTTGAATTCCTCAATCCTTGTTTCACTAGTAGTTTTTTTCGAGTACAGCATTATATGTATAAGAATAGCTCTGAGTTTTCGGAAGAAATTTCGACGTATACTTTTGATCCGCGCACTGGAGGTGTAAATAAATGTTTTATCAGTGAGAATTTACCGACATCTCGAGAATACATTCTGCAAAATAACGTCTTGAGATTATGCTTTCGGGGTCTGGATATAGAGCACGCATATCGGTACGATAAACAGACTGAAATGGGTCCTTGGCCTAGACCAGGTATGTTCAAGTAGGTCTTTCACGAAGCAAGAGATGCTTTCGAGGTTCACGAACCGGCCAACGAATCACACGACGAGCCAAACCATAAAAAAGACGGGCTAGTCTGTGTGAGTGAAACGTGTCGGAGGTAGTCTCTGGTTTAGTAGAGCTTGCAGTGGTATTCGAGACACAGTGAAACCCCACCACCGCGACTCTTCAGGAACGTGGCTTGCGCGGCGCGGCGTTCTTGGCTCTCAACTTGCCGAAACTGCCTCGTACGAGCACCCCTTGGACATGACCTAGACATTTCAGCGATCATACAAAGTGGTATGCGGGTTGGACCACCCTAAAACTCGCAGACATCTGTGACTGTCCTGCTACGGCTGTTTCGGATATGACTCCATTCTACTTAACACTAAACCTACCACCACCAGTCAAAATGACCGGTTCCAGATTTTTTATTTTACAATTATTGAGATAATAAAAATGATTTCATAAGGAATGATTGTATAGATATCTTTAGTAGAGAACGTATTACAATAGGGGCCGCGCAAAGTCTAAATAAAATCAATCTTGTCATTTTTACAAGGGAACATGTACCAGTTACTTTTAAGGCTCGGTAGGTTTAGTATTAATTTTGAAAATGTCACTCATTTCAAGTTTCATAAAAAATTATAGAGTTGTTTGGAAATAAGTTGAAATTTTGGCACGTGATATTCAAGAGGGTAGTTTTAACAATTACTAATATTCAATCTATTTAGACATTCTAATATTAATGATATTTTCTAAACAAATTTCTGATATTAAAATTAGTACAATAACACTTATACAGTGTTCTAAATACTCATTTACCCTGAAGAGAATCCCCTATTCTGACGTATTACTAGACTGCGGATCTTCACGCAAACTAAAAATGTTCCACATTCTTTCTCTTTAATAATTTTAGTAAGTTGAAAATAATGTATACACAGTTTTAATGTACCCATTTTTATTGTAAACACACATCAAATTCGCAGTCTATACTATTGTTACCTTCCACAAACTATCGATGTCGAGATTCACTAAGATATTGCAGGAACAGGCTACAGGGTCCGGGTTATAAAATTAAGAGCAGGCTGGAACTTCTAGACCGGAGAAGAAAAATCGCCCAGTGGCCTTAGTTGATGATCTTTTAGTTACTAGTTAGGCATTGATTGTGATTTAGGGCTCGCTAGGAAACCGGAGAAGCACCAAAGCGATTCACCTGAAACTAGCAGAACGAAACCATTCTAGAGATCGAACCAATTGGATAAATCGCGCCGTTGTAAAAATCGATTCGTGTAACGGAGATACTGTAAAAATCTCAAGTGATATTTATTTATTGTAAGATTTTTTGTTCAGCGAAATTTCATGGAAATTATTAGGATAACTCGCGGCTTTATTAGTTAGGCAGTTTGTGTAATTCATAAGTGAGCAAATCGGGGCCGATACCCCGAAGGCTTGCGCCTATAACCTCCAGATGTTGAGGTGCAGTCTTCTGCAGCGTCTCAGTTAGAACTTCGAGCTATCAGATCTCGTAAAATCTTTGAAGGAAAGAAGAACGTCTTGAATCTTCTGGCCACAAGGGCGTCTTCTCTTCAGTGTTTCGTTGGGCGTATGGATATGACAAAGACCATTAGTGGGATTACGTTCGACAATACAGCATAGTTCATGGCTCATCTCCGGAGATGATACGGACCCTAAAGAATTATGGGGTGATTCGAAAACGCGGATATTCTGGTTTATTATACAACTGGGATAGAGGATTTTTTTTAATATGTTATTAATAATCTACGGATTTTTGTGCGAAATGAGTTGATTCCAACATACAGGAGCTACACAGATATTCATTCCTTTTATTAATGTTTTTAGTGAGTTGATAAAGCGGACGATTTCGACGGTTTTCCCGGTAACTCCTGCATAAATAAATTGATGCAGAGTATAAACTTAGAATTTCGTATAATTTTTGCGAATATATTAGTCTCCCTAACGACGCATGGAAGCAGATAAAACTAATTTAAAGCTGCTATTTCGCCGTGTATAATAACGACCGTAGTTGAAACGACTTTCAACTTTGAGCTGGCGGAAAGAGGACAAAAAATGTGGCAAAGTTGTAATCCATCATTCGTCCGGGTCTTATTTCGTTTCTGTCTCGGTTCGTCTTTACTTTGCGTCGTTGCCCCGCTGCCGCGAGATGAACGTCATCAGAATTTACCATCTCCTGTTCCGCATTATCAGTGGAGATACGTTATTTCTCCGGGCGGCGTAATGCGTATATACGTTTAGCACAGCATTACCGGTGTCCGCGCGGGCGCCGCGCTCGTTATTTATAGCTTATTCGTTTCAGTCCGCTCCGGAGCAAAACAGTTGTATACGGGGAACCGTAAACTGATCCTAGATGCACACGATATTGCACCCCGTTCCCGCGATTCCGCAGTCGTTTTACAGCTGACCGTGGGAAAATTGGAAAACTTTAACATTCCACCTGTACGGCACAAGCTCCCCGATTGTTTATAAGGACAGGGTAAGTCGTCCAGCGATAACCCACTTCGTTTAAGGGCGCAGTCTGCTTTTGAATTTTCAGAAAATCAAATTTTCTTTGCATTTTCTTCAAGCGTTCTCAGACATCAGTAAACACCACCACCTGGGGTCCAGGTACAAATTGAGATTAAAGTTAAGCCCGCCTGAATATTCGAATTATTTTTCCCTCACGAATTAATCGAAATCAATTAGGGGCATCGGGGTTCGGTAATGACCGTCGGTATTTTATGGTGTTCGAGCGTCCTAGAATCGGAGTGGCCTCACGGAAAGTTCGGAAATGTAATTGCTAGACCGAGGATCTTTATGCAAATTCAGATTTTCATTAGTACAAATCGGAATAATCGGAAATTGTTTCTCAATGGTCTGGTTTCTTAAACGAGGGAAATGAGAACACTGTTCTTGTTGAGATACAGATTCTTTGGATTTGAGAAACTTATTTGTGGCATGGATACCTAAAGATCTGCAAGCTATCATTTTTATATTTATATTCCAAACGTCTAAATTTATACTAATAATAATTTTATTCAATGTGTAACTATTAATAATAAAATTATTTGCGGATTGCCATTTTGCTAGAGATGAATATCAAATATAATTTAATTGAATCATTGCATTCTTCAAGTACGTTTTTAAGCTCCACTTAAGAGTTAATCCTTAACTGGGCGCGCCTATAAACTTACGTTAGTGGGCGCATGGCCCAATGTTTATGGTGTCTTTTCTGCCCATTCTCAAATAATTTCAACAATGAATGAAAATTTTTAAAGCTAAGTAGGCAAATTTCATTTGCCTTTTTGTGTTTTTAAAACTGGGAAAGTTATATATTATTTTATACCACTCGGGGCCAAATAGACCCCATGCGCCCAGTTAAGGAAACAAATTTATAGAAAATTAATGATTAGCAAAACTATGAAATTAATTAGCAGTAGATTGAAATAGAACTGTGAAAGGGTGAATTTGATTTTCGAAGGGGAGAATGTGAGCTAGTATGTCGTGAATGTGGAGTGGAGAACCTGTCAAGGGAACAGAATCTTGGTGGTGTGTTGGTGACTCGGCCTCGGTTCAAACTTTCTCCGTGGAAAGCGTAACCTCGCCCTTACCCCCTTGTAACCCTCTTCACGATACTTAGGCTTAACCGTAAAACAAGGTACGCGATGTATCTGCATGCTCTTATACGCCAAACCTACTTTCGTATGCTCTACACTGCTGGGTAAGTGCTCTAAATTATCCGAGCACCTGCACAACGCTAGATATATACATACGTATAAAGTGCGAGCCTGGCCCGATGAATTTTGCCACCCCCGAAAGTTCGATGGAAAAATTTTCCGCGCGATAGCGATATCGATCAGACAACGAGGGGGCAGGGGAGAGAGAACGGGGGGCCGTTTAATTGCTTGACAGTGTATGCTCCTTTGACGTTGTTTGAAATTTTCCGCCATCGCCATTGTTACAGAATTTCCTGCAACATCCGCCGGTTGTTATTGATATTTTCATTTTTTCCGCGGCCCGAACCCCGG
Source organism: Lasioglossum marginatum (assembly GCA_028455795.1). Lineage (NCBI taxonomy): Eukaryota > Metazoa > Arthropoda > Insecta > Hymenoptera > Halictidae > Lasioglossum > Lasioglossum marginatum. The sequence continues at coordinate 14,840,068 of CM052265.1, read as the reverse complement.
AAAGGATGACAGGCAGTTTCGAGTCAAGTTGGACGCAGCGCACAAAGGACGATTAACGTTTTCGGATCTTTGAAAAATTACTGGGGAAAATCGTTTCCAGGCATTCGAGCGATTTTATAATGTGAAATGGCCCCTGGTTAACAGCGGACATTTTTGAACGACACTTTCGACGATCGCGGATTATATTGCGGGGCACATTTTATGAAATTTCGGCGACTGAACATCGCTCCGCGACATTTTCTATTAATGAGTTTTAACGTTACACGCGCGAGGATGTCGAGCACTGAACAGTACACGATTTATAACATCGATAATAATTCGAGGTGAAATGTTTCCTTGGACATGATGATTGCTTGTGCGATTGACGCAATTATTGGAATTGATTTAAAAATTAATTTTTCACTGGTCCGTTGATTGCACGAAATTTGATTATCATTTTAGTATAATTCTTATCTTTAAGCTTCAGTTAATACATTTGGATTTCACCAAATTGTTGTAGTTCCAACAATTAAAGGAAACATTATCGTGTCAAAGGACGTGCGATTGCAATTTCCACTTTTTAATATACAGAAAGTACAGAAAATTATTTTAATGTATAATCATACTGTGAGAGGAAATAAGGAAGCCGTGAAAATAAGTACCTTTCGAAATTGGTTTGGAATTACATACCCACATCTCTGTATGAATTAAAAAATGTTGAATGAAAACTGTAACATTTTACCTTTCTCTGAGCATTGTTAAGGGAGGATATAAATGTTAGAGTGAAATTTTCCGAATATTTCTAACAGGAGAAATAAACGTCGGAGTCAACGAGCGCCAGCGAGAGAAGCCCCTAAGCTACATTTTCTGCTTGTCTGTTCGCACAATGAGTTGAAAATTTCGAACACTTACATATGAAACGCAACCAAGCGAAAAATACTGAGAGCGTACCGATAAAACTCAAAGTTTCCCTCGAATTTTTAAGACGTGTCCGCGAATATCAAAGTAGCGTCAAGACATATAGATTGCTGATTTTGAAACGAGCAAAGTTCCCAAAAATTTCGCATAAAAATATGTTGTTAAAACTTTGCTGTATTCGAAATTTTGTGAAATAATTTTCATCAAATAAGAATATACCAACAATTTCAAAAATATTTGGAAAATCAAGCTGGGTAATCAGTTTCGGTAACTTTGATTATTATTCCTTTTTAAGACCGCTACAATATAAATTCTTGATGAAAATCTCTGCTAAGATAGTTTTAATCGTATAAATACTTCTGAAACTATAAAGTGACTTTGTAATGGACAGAAGGCCCGTCCCGTCAGTTTCACAAAGAAATTTTCCAACCATCTTTCGACCATCAGTGACTGCTTTATTCTCGAAAAGCTTTCGAACTTCGTCCGCTATAAGTCTGACATCCGCTCCAGCGTTGTTTAACGAAGAAAATGGAGCTGAGTAATTAATTTTACTTAAGACTGACATTAAAAATGGTGTCCTACTCTCTCCATCCTATTCGCATCATTAATGTGTATATAATATTCATAATTATCAAAAAGCACATATACAAATCTACAAGTGTGGACGCAAAACAAATTAAAAAATTTACGGACAGTATCGTTTATAAATCACTGAAATATGAATTTTATTTTTCTTTGTAAATTTATCTACTTATATAATTTTTCATTCTTCTTTGGGATGGGTTGATGATTTCATTTATATCCCACGAATAGACTGACCAAGCAAATTCAATTCAGTCGAACAACAAAAGGTATATAGCTCGCGTTACACGGACGTTTAAAAGTTCCCAGTATCCGCAAACATTTCAATGAAATGGCAACTGCAAGCCACGGAAAAATTTATTACTGCGGATCGCGTAACTTCACCGAAATTCTTCGATGACAGAAAATTCGTAAGTCTCGAAGTTCGATTTTAGTGCCAGCAGTTTCTGTCCACGGAAAACAAGGAGCAGCCCGTCATTCTCGTAGAGGACGGGAGCGAGGCAAGAGGCATCACGTGTAAATATCGATACGGTCCGTTGAAGTTCCGAAACTTCGAGAACTCGTATACAAAGGCCGGATCACCTTGTACTTGTCAGCCGAATAATTTAGTTTAGTGCCACTGGTCCTAATCTAAGGGACTTATTTTCATGAAAAAGATATAAAGTTCGTTCCGTGGTTCCAGGGCGTACGTAGCTCCACAGTTGATGACTCCAAAAGTACACACCGCTCGCAAAGTTTATGCGAGTCGGCGGTGAAGTTATATTCAAAGAACTCCGGGGGAAATCATATCGTTGCCCGGTGTGTACGTCTACCTGCGTTCCCCGCAATAAACATCAAAATAATCTGTTTGAATAACACCGGGAGCAGCAGCCACCGTAGTCGTTACAACGTTTATTTCTCGAGCTGTTCCCCTTGTAAAACCTTCGCGCGATGTAAAATTTTACATCGGTTCGATAACTATTTTATTATACGACGATGCGCGCCGAATGCTTCGCTGTCGATGTAAAAAATTTGTCGAACTTATTGGGAAGCTCGAATTGCACGGGATCATTGCATGCAATTTGATACTAGAGTTCCTTCTGCAACCATACTTGCTCGCACACTCTTATACATAAGGTGATGCACGCGAGTAAATGAAACACAGTTTAGAATGGACATAATTTTTTTAGAATTGAAAATACTGCTTTTATGTTAACATCAATTCTGTCGTTGTTTACGTAATTAATTACAATATAGGAAATGACTCTTATTTTATTACAGATAAAATGATGATGTTTATTGGAGAATTTGTTGAAAAAAGCTATGAAAGATGGTTTTTACCAAAAACGTCAATTTAGAAAAATATATCCTTGTTACGTTGCTGTAAAATTGACTTGTGAAGTACACAAGGATTTTCGTCCTGGAAATTGAATTAAGAATCTGGTATTAAAATTTAACATGCATTCTCGAGCTATGTGCTTACGTTACGCTGCTTGTGTTTGGTTAATACGTTAATAGAAACATCTACAATAAGTAACAAAGCGTGCGTACACAGGGGGACTTCAAACATTAGTTGCTTAATGAAGTAGTTATGAAGTTTGTCCCATGACACTGCGGGTGGTGTTGTTAATTTTCATCGCGGACGTAGTACAAATTAAATGATCAATTACGATGCATCACGGTTTATTATTTCATCACACCTGAAATTAATTTCAGGCCCAGCTTATTGCTGGTTATCCGTAACATCTAGGGGGATCCTAATTCGTTAACACACGTTATAAAACTTTGAACATTTCCTGACAAATGTAAATAAAACGACTATATATTTTTACAGATTCTGTAATTTTATTTGGGGAATATTGATATTTTCTCTCATTCCCTCACGCCCACAAAGTCTTACCGTCAGTGGGTTCCAGTAGACACGTCGACCAATGGCCACCTCGGCAGCGCTACTAGAAAGTCCCATCGAACACTAAATCTACCACTGCCAATCAAATGAACGATTTCAAATGTTTTATATTACAATTACTGAAATTAAAAAAATATATCCATTGAAAAATTACACACATTTCTTTGTTGAGCCATACATTATAATTGGTCAGTGGATGTTCTTGCAATAAAAAGACGGTGTGCATTAATTGTGAAAAGTAGGTAGACTTTTTGTAATAATTTTAATAAATCGATAATGATAATAATAAATTCATAATATTTTCACTGTTTTCAATTGAACGTAATTATTGTTATCATAAAAATAGCAGTCTGGTTATAAGAAAAATCGAACAAAATTTTTATAAGGCAACATGGAGCAGCTAATTTTAGTGCTCGGTAGGTTTAGCGTAAAATAGCCTCCGTAGCACACGCTTTCGATTCATTTTATCACGGGCGATCGGTCTGTCTCGGATCGTTTCCTGAAAAGCAGTTTGACAAATCGCTGGAAACGCTCCGGGAGCGTCTTTTAATCATACAATCAAGGATATCGTTTCGGGCGAATCGAAAACATTTCGTCTCACCCCCGGCCGCTGAAACAGTGGCTAATAAATTGCCACCCTTCGCTTTTTCTTACTTAAACATTTGTCTTGCCTCCCCTAGCGGAATCAATCCGTAGGATTATCTGCGAGGCGGAGTCACTTACGAGGCGAATACTCGCCCGGAGAACGATAATAGAGGAGGAAATTATTGATTGAGAGGTACAATAAATCGCCAGCGTAGAGTGATATACTTACTGGTAGCGCTGACAGCTGGTCCGATGACCGAGTACTTGGGGTTACCGGTAACGGCCCCTGGGATGACCTTGTCCAGCTCTGAAATACATTATTGTAATTATCCTCGGAATATACAGTGCCGTTAATTACAGTTGGGAGTCGCGTGTGCGAATGGAACACGGCCAATTTACCGTAGCAAAGGATCCCCATTCATGATTTATCGCCCCCATAAATAGCCGGACGCTTGAATACCACTTATTTCTTGCCCATTTCGCACGCGACGCAACGCGTTCCAAATTCTGATCGTTTCTGATCCAATGAATCACGAAAAACAAACGCCGTGATTAACATTGCCGATTCGTGGCCGGAATACCCGATCGATCTTGACAAATCGTTCGTTACGATGTTACTGCAACGCCTGAAGGGATCTATCTAATTAGGAACGCCGGCGATATCGACTGTGCAATAGCCAGTTTCCGGCAAAATGGCCACGGAAACTCGCGGAAGCTCGAAAGCTCCCTGCTTCGCTGGTACGCGACCAGACTTCAAAGGATTTATCCGGGAAGATAACTGGCGGTCAGGTTTGCAGAAAAACGGTGGGTATGTGCGAAAATTTTGCACCCTGCTTTGCCGACCGAGCAGGAAAGCTGGAAGAAAGCTTCCCGGAAACTCTACCTCGACGAGCTTTCTCGGTAACGACACTCTGCTTGCAAAACGTTTTCACAGATGCCTGCCATACCGACGCGAGAAATTTACGAAAAATGGCGAAAGACTGCTTTAGCACCCGGGGAAAGATCAACTTTTTTCAAACTCGTTCTTTTATTTTTCGAAGTTTCGTTTAACTCTTTACCGCCGAATCCATTTGAAAAGCTCGCCGAAAGTCATTTAGGAAGTTCCGGATCGTTACACTTTCAGCAACGAAATAAAAACTTCGTCCAGATTATACATAATTAGATTCTTGATATAGCTTTTAGTAATCTGTCGTTTCCGAAATGGTAGAAATACGAAGATCGTCGAGTTTAATTGATTCTATTTATTGTACGAGTTTTATCATGATTTATCAATTCTTTCAAGTCTTTGTACCTTTTTAATAGTTTCCTCTGCACCGCATAATTTACAGTGTAGAAACTCAGCAAAGGGGTTTACAAAAAGTCAACTTTATTTCTAATTGACATCTCAATGGGTCAAACGCAAAAAAGTTACTTTCAACCGCTTGTACATCGAATTAACATTTAACGTCTCCAACCTTGTCGAAAGTAGCCTCATCAGATATTGAAGTGATTAACTACTTTAAACGCTGTTGATCAGTAACGATTGACGCTTGTGCTTCCCGATAATTAGCACAGATCCTGGATATAAAAGAAGCTGCGATTTAAATCCGAGCGACACGAGTACACAGATTGTCCAAAGATTAATACGTAACTGATTAATTATTTTAAAAAGTTGTTAACTCTTAAAGCAACGATTTGAATTTACACCTGTACTTGTCGATAAAATGTACAGATTGAGATACGCATTTCTCAGGCTACGCAACTTGAGTTCTATGATTTGGAAGGAGGTGCCGGTAACGCCGATGAAATTAGTGAAAGAGAATAGGGGGAAGGATGTGTGTGAATTTTCATAATGCTGTCGGAGAATGCTATACGTTACCCACCAGGATGCGGTGCATCGTCCAATGGCTGGAATTGGAACATCGCCTTGAATCCCTGGCCCGGCCACTCTGAATTAGCGACGAACTCAACGAACAGGTCTGGCCCTGTACTGAGTACTTCTACTTCCGCTCCTTGGTTGCAGAGTACAGCTATTGTGGGTGCCCCTGAATCCGTTCCGTCGTGCACTCTGATTAAATCCGCTCTATTCAGGCAACTGCAACAGGATGCCTTTCGTTAACAACGATAACTTATCGGTATATTACCCTGGGCTGCGAATAAGTCGACCGAAAACAGCCGGATCCGACTGATGGAATTGTGGCCCTTCGCGAAATCGTCGGCCAAATCGAAAAGTCTGTTCGTAGGTGTTGGAACAATGTTGCCAGTTATTAGGTTGTTTTAGTAACAGGAAAATATTACTGCAGAGGCAAATATTAAGCTCAACAAATACCGTACGCAAAATGAAAACGTATTACGCACGACAATGTCACGGTGACCGGTGTGGCTGCCCTGAATACTCGCAGCCATTGCTTCCCCTTTAGAATTACGTATAAAGAGATTAAAGTGCACGGGAGTTAACGAATTTAATAAATAAGCGTCGCGACAAATAATGCTCGTATTTGTTCCGAGATATTTATTATTTGTAGATCAGCGTTGCGAAAGAATGATTCAGCTCGGCTCTTTCCGAAAAAAGCGGAAAAATTTCCCGGAAACTGTGAAATTCGTGCGAACTAAAAAATTACTCGACGCCCGTGTCCGGCGAGTAAATTGTTTTCTGTTTGTTGAAACATGCCGGGGTTTTAATTAATGTTTTAAACGCGTTACTTGGTGCCGGTCCTTGCACTATTTTTGTGATAAAGTCCGTCGCGCGGAGAGTGTTTTGAAATTTATTCTGTGCGTGCCGTTGTGTTTTCGTGGAATTAATTTCAAGTTTTACAGAATTCTTTTCTGGAGGTTTTTGCACTGACTTGTCATAGAACGAGCGTTGATTAGCATAGCTTTTCGAGAAGAACGTGGAAGGAGTGGTGAAAAAATGATTACACGAACCTAATATTTATGTTTGTGAGTTACATTGTTTCTAAATGGGACTTCTGTTTGTAATTACATTTTTCTTTAAGGGGTCTATTCACGGTCAAGCATCTTGCGCAACAATTCCTATTGCGCAACATGATTGACCGTGAATGATAGTGATTGACCAATTGTTAATATGTTGCGCAACACGTTGCACAATAATTGTTGCGCAACATGCTTGACCATGAATAGGCCCCTTTACTGAAACGTTTAGAACAATCTTGTAATCAGTTTGCATTTATCCTAAATCACAATCCATGCCTGTCGGAATTACATGACAAAGACGAATCCAACGAAGAGCAAAAAGCAGCGCATATCTCGCGCAGCAAATTGGCGCCGTCCATTTCAATGAAATAATACCGTTTGGCAAAAGAATCATGCGAACGCACTCGACGATTTCAATCAGTCATTTCCGAGTACCGCTCCGAACAAAAACATTATTGCAAAATGAGTTGCTTTGTCCCGATTTAATGGGAACCGAAGTCCAGCGAGAACGGTTAGCGGAGATTACTTTGTCGGAGTAGGTAAAAAAAAAAAGACCGGCGAAAATCCATATATTCATCAGAGCATCGTTAATCCCTTTTACGTTCTGGGCTGATGAACGAGTTCCACGTCGAAAGGGACGGAAATTGAAACGTGCAGCGGGAAAAACCTGCACGACTTTCCGGCCTCCTTCATTTATCGACGCGTTCGCGTGACTTAAGAAGAGCGCCTATTCGCCGTAATCGATTCTCCGGCGGCCTGAAGTAGTCTGCGCGAGTGCTACTGTGTGTTCTTCAAGGTCTGCTCGACGAAGGTGAGATAAATTTCCTTCGAGTGACTCACCTCGTAGCGAAATCTCGCGAAAAAAGCTGCTGGGTGTGCGGGACAGAAAAAGAAGAGAGACGGGCCGAGGTCAGGAGAGAGAGAGAGAGAGAGAGGGAAAGAGTGGCGACCGAGGTTAAGGGTGAGCCTGCGAATGGAACGACGATGAAAATGAAGAAGAAAATAGGGCGGACAAAGGCGGGAACAAGACCGGGAAAAGAGACGAAAGAGAGAAATTATTGGCGGCGGTTGTTCCATCAATAGCCATCCGGTGATTCTCCTCGCGAGGTATATACGCGAGCTACTTTGCTCAATTGAACGGAAGAGAATTACACCTCACGGTTACAGGCGTCTCGGAGCCTGGTGATCCGATCGATTTAAAAGCTTGATCGATGATGACCACGGGATAACCTTATTACTTCTACCGGTTAAGCAATTACGCGAGCTGAGAAATATTATCGCCGGAACAGCCGGAGATTAAAGAGTCCGCCCCCGCCTTTCCGCTTTCGTTCGACGCCTTCTAAGCGGCGTGTGCATGTGCACGGGGTGGGAACGTGTGGCCCGAATCCCGAACGGAAATGAACTATTCCCTGTGAATAACGTTAATCGAGAGGCCCTCGGCCCCGAAAACTGAGAACGATGACGAGGTCGAATTAAATGTTACAGTTCAGTTTGTTCGAGTCGTTGAGATAAGACGAAAGCGACTTTCAAATGTAGGAGGTTGGTTTAGCAAAGGGGTCTGTGCGTTTCGATTTTGGTTCGTTACAGATTGATTTCCGAATGGTAAAACGTGAGGTACAGTGATAGGTGCAATATGGGTTTAATATTTATTTTCAATATATGTATCACTTGGACAACCTGATTTAATTAACATATGTTAAAATGAGCAGGATGAAAATTTAGGATTACGAATTGATGTAGTCAAAATTAATTTTAATCTGCTGTTTGCTATGATGCGTAACAAGATAGGGGTCTAGTTAGCATATTGAAATGAGTAAGGCGATAGATTTGGAATTATGGATCAGTTAACATTAATGTTGATCGACTGTTCGCTTGATTATATGTATAGAACCGATTCTAAACCAGAAGTAGACCGCATACTACGACATACAAGTTCCCACGAGTGTTCAGAAATGGATGTATCGAGTGGCTGACGGAGAGGAGTCTCGTGGTATACATCAGCCCTATTCAGGATAATATCCGAGTGCATCTGACAGTGCGGCTCAACGCTGATATATCGAGGCATTTCTCAGCGGTCTTCCTCACTCTTAGCAAGTTTTACCACGACTAGCATGGTGAACGTTATCAGGGTAGAGATTAATTAATTGAATCGGTCGAATTGTAGCCTCAGCTACCGTTCCATTTCGTTTATTCACGCCGCTGATCCAACGTTTAATTAAACATCGCTTAAACTTCCGACCTCTGCGTGTTTCCGATTCTTTAAAACATAAATTATGTAGCAGCCAGTACAAACCGATTTTGCACAGAACTACCATAAACAAATTAGCAGATTTTTTAATTCACACAGAAATTGTTTGGAATTTTTAGGTTAAAGTAGAAGAGTGCTTTCACATTTTTCCAGATTTTCGTAAATCGCGCTTAAAATGAAGTTTAGACTAGTTTAATTTTTGAAGAAGATTGTGTCCTTAATTTAAGTTCTTGCTGTACTACGCGCACGTTTTACAATGCTTCATTGAGAATAATAGCGACCTAATGGCAGCGAACTTCACATTTTTCATTCTAGTTATTCAAACGAGTGCAAGATGAAATATTTCTGTCAATTTTTCTAAACAATCTACTTTAATTATATTTAATAATACATTTTTAAACACAACTTGTTTACTTCTACAAAATTTACCTGGTTAACACAAACGTTTTGCATTATTGAAAAGCACAGTCGTATCCACTGAATCCTAACCATAAGAAATATTGTAGTCTGCAGAGCAAACTTTCCTCTTACTCTGGTTTCCGCAAAATAATCCATGGAAATGCGAATTTGCATAAATATCCGCAGTCTACCAGTTCTACATTTATTTTATTTGAGTACGAAAGTTGCGAATAGAAGGCGGAACGGTATACAGGTAAACACTAAGTTGGACGACAATAATTCAATCGAAGTTACATCTAGTCACTTACCAATTTGGTATTTCCCTTTATACGAAAAGTTCGAGCAATGTACAGTATCGCATATAATCCATGAAATCTAAAGTAGCTTCACACTGTTCAAAGTTTTAAGAGCGATAGTAAAGCGAAGATATAAGACTGTCGGACGGAAACCAGATCCTTTTTGGAAAAGTTAGCGACTCACGTCAGCTCTGGAAAATTGTGAACGCGGTACATAACTATTAAAGACAGCTACTAGAGAGTGAGCGGGAACAAGGTCCACCGTGAAAGAGAAGCTCGAAGCTAAATTAAATTTTTAGGTAAGGTGCGACCCACGTTATAAATATGAAACTCGCTGGAAATGCGAATTCACAGGCGGCTGCTGCAATAATACCACTTTTAAATGTTACTATCAATATCATAATAAAAATAAACAGTGGTTATGTAAGTTAATATTTCATGAATCAGTAGGGGCAATAATTAAATCGATTTCTATTAAGCTATACGCATGGACAATTAAAATGATCCATTGTTGTATATAAAGCGTAATTAATTTTTTAAAAATAAGCTTCTGATTAGTTAGAATTAACCAAAAAGTGACCAAAAATATCCAACCTGATTTTCAAGTTTGCAGACGTACAAAAAATAACGTTACAGAGAATCGCCGAAAAAAATTGGATCCGCTGTAATTACAATTTCGACTTCAGTAAAAACCATAACGGAAGAAATAAATTTCTATTTCGCTGCTGTGTTGTTCGGCCGCCCCGGGCAATTTTGAGTTTTCATAAAGATTGGGCAGCCGAATGAAAACATTCTCAAATTTTAATCTCCACTTCATCGCGCGAGGTAAACGAACATTCGGAGAACATTGCCCCGAATACAAAACATTAATTCCAACGGAAACACAGCTCGGTTAATCGAGCTAATAATTAATTTGTCGGAGAATGTTTGTGCTCAGATATTAGGTCGTGCCCGAAATACGGAAAAAATATGCACTTCCCGGCGAACTAATATTTGAGGGTCACAAATTTTCGCGTTGCAGTAATTGCAGGTTTTTGTAGCTGCAGCTTGAATCGGCCATGAATCAACGCCGCCGCCGATATAAGCAAAACGGAAGTACGGGACGCTCGTAAAATATTACACGGTTCTAACAGCCACTCAAGTGAATTCGAAAAACAATCTATTTCGCCATGTATTCGTTCGAACAAATTTTCCGCTGTCCTGTGAAAAATCTCGAGCAAATCAGATAACAAAAGCGATCTGCGATGATTTGAACTAGTTCTACATTTCGCAATCGAAGTTCAGACATTGTTTAAACATTAGAATTTCAGTACTGTTCGATGAAACACTTTATTTAATAGTATATGTTACTGTTATAATTTAGCATCGGTTTGAAATCTTTATATGATTTGTACAAACAAATTTCGAGTAGAAAGGAAAATTGTTGGATCTGAGAAAAGTGGAGTAGAATCTATATTGTTCCCAGTAACCAAAAGGTACACATAAATTCTTGATGGAAAATTGTATTTATGAACAATACTCTAAGGCTTGCGAGCTGCATTTTGAAAACTTGTTCCATCCTCCAGACGTCGGCAAAATATTGTCGGCGTGAAAGCCGATTATACTCTTGACGATATTTCATTCTTTCTCTGCCCTGTCTTGTTTTCGTATTCCGACTTACGTAATAACATAATACGATTTCAAAGTTGTTCATTACCTGCGTCCGCCTCGAAAATTATACTCGTTCCGGTCTCGCGGAGACATTTGACGACGAGCGAGAGCAATCTTTCTGTCCACTATTATGTAATTTTTGGAAATGTAAGAGTTCCTGAAGGACAAAAACTTCCTGAAGGACTTCATCGGAGAAAATAAAGTGCTTACAACGTCGAACAAATTGTTTAATTTTCCAAAAGTTCAGTACATGCACAGAAAACACTCTGGAGAGCTCCATCGACGGAAATAGATTGTTTGCAGCATTTGAAGCACAAATACTGTTTTGCATGTTGCATGCCCCCTTGTCTTCCGAGAGCAGTAGAGCAGCAATCGCATTCGTGCGTAATCGAATGGAACGAATCTCGGATGTTGAATTTTGATTGATGTTCACGAGTGTACGTAGAGCCCTAGTTGCCTGGCTAGACACAATGGGGACGACTTAAACTGTGATAGTGTTCATTCGGATTCAAGGTTCCGAAAGCTAGGAAGAGAGGTCAACTGCGGAATGAAATTAAGGAAGCTCGATACAGAATTAGGACAGAGTTTGAGGATTTATCAAGGATTAACTCCTGCACGTTACAGCTGGAAGTCTCCGTGCACCTCTTGTTTCCCAAGTCGACCTCTCCCCATCACCATTCCCAGCTCTAAGTCTTCGTGCAGAGAGGAACTTTATGTGGGTTAAGTAGAATCATGGTCCGTGCCACGCTCAAAGGATTTAGGGGTCAGGTATAGCCCAGCACTACAGGATTTAAAAAAAGAGAACTCCCGTGAAAGTACGTTTCCCGTCACTTCAAGTGCCTATTGTGGTAAGGTTAATAACGGCTGATGGTTAAAGCGCCGTGTTAAATTCGTACGTTTTTATTGCCGCTCCTGAGCCACTATGAAAGAATGGCGCTGTGTCCGGTATTATTCTTGTCCAGAATTAGGGGAACAGCCACGGTATTTAGATAAATTGGTATAGTCTTTCTTACCCGACTAAAATGAGCTTTTGCTATACCTACTTAGCTGTAATTTTAAACGAAGCGCCTGTAAATGAACCTTTTTAATTGCTTTTCCATATTCTTCATTAACGATGAAAATTTTGAGATAAATTCATTTTCTTCATTATAAATACAAATTTTGAGACTTCATATTGTTTTTTCAACTATTATTGTATTCTACAGACTCGTACACACTACTACTGCTAAATTACTATTCTGAGTGCACGTTAATGGAGGTGTATTGTGAATTTTATTTAGATACAAACGAAACAGCAATTTTCAGTAATTACTTGTTGCTAATTCGTTAGTCATAAAATGGCAGACGCAACATATATTTACGAAGTGGGTTACATTGTAATATGATTTGAAATGATTTCATTTACGCTGTTGTAGTTTTTCTTCTCCCGCGAGGGGCTGTTTATGAAAACGCGTTGAAAGTAATAGAATTAAATTTTATCGTGATGCAGATTGTTTCGTCGGTTTACGAAACGGTTAACATCCTCGAGCCAGGAGATTTTACGGCGCTATCCTCTGAAGCTACTTCGAAAGACGAGGGAATTCATGATAACCTGTTTAAAGGGACTATAACAGAGCCCTCAGCATTGCCACATGACAGATTTATGTCCGTAATATCGAACGCATTAGACGTTTGACATATTGGCGACCGTAAAGTTTGAAGAAGCGTAAGATTTACCTTTGATTCATGGCTGATAAGATCGTTGGATGTCAGCCCGTTGACGAAAAACCGAAAATATCGTTTGGTAACAATGACACGCGTGTAACGAACACTTTGAAACACGTTACCAAATAACACTTTCTTTGAGATTCAATTTTCCCCAAAAACAAATTTGTAAATCATCGCAGAAAATTTTAATTTATCCAAAGATGAACATCGAGCCATTCCAGTCACAGCTTTTTTTCGATAAAATGATACAATCTTGCGGGGCTTATTTTTCCTGGCGAAATAGATTCGTCCGTCACCTAAGGATGCATCCGGATAGTTTCACTTATCGGGAGAAACTCGATTTCGCACATCGGACTAATATATGGCTGACATTATCGCTGTTCTACGAGGATATCGGTTAGGCAGCGTGGGAAAGGATAGGCAAAGTCTTTGTAATTTTATCTACCATAGTACGACTGAAACCATGATTGTGACATTTAATTCAACAAGCTGAGACTGTGTCTGAAACCATACTGGCTACTGGAATGATTCCAACTTCTTCAATGGATAAATTCAGATTTTTTGCGATGCAAATAAATTTTCCCAAGAAATAAATTTGCAAGTCATTGCAGAAAATCTGAATTTATAAAATGAAGAAGTTTAAATCATTCCAGTAGCCAGTATGGTTTCAGTCACAGCCTTAGGATTATTGAATTAAATGACACAATCATGGTTTCAGTCACAGCCACAGCTTGTTGAATTAAATGACACAATCATGGTTCCAGGCACAGCTTCAGCTTGTTGAATTATTCTATTACATGAATTTTTATGACGAGTTGAAAAAAATATATATGGCCGTTAGTCTACTTAAAAATGAGTATGGTCATGAAATAAATAATAAAATTTTATTAGAAAATGTTATTTATTGCATTTTATGACTGTTCCTGTATGGGAACTTTATATTAATCACGTTAATATAAAATTATGTTCCCACTTGGAACCAACATGCTCAGAGTCTTCAGTATTGTCTACTTAATTTATAGAACATTTGAAATTTAGGTCCCCAATTGGGAAGGGAATGCAATAGAGGGTTAAATGATGATCATCCGGGGCTTATTTTTCCGAGCGAAATAGATTCGTCCATCGCCTAAGGATGCATCTGGACAGTTTCACTTATCGGAGGAAGCTTGCTGGTCGATTTCGCACATCGAACTAATATATGGCTGACATTATCGGTGTTCTACGAGGATACTGGTTAGACAGCGTGGGAAAGGGCGGGTAAAGACGCAGGGAACGAATCTGTCCAAAGGAGGTAAAAGGAGGGGTGGAAGAGCAGGGGAAGAATAGGGAAGAATACCGGACCAGTTCTCCACCCTTGTAGGATTTCTCTCGCGATTGTTCGCCAGCTGCCAGAGTCAGCTTTAGGTGGCTTTATATCAAAGTTCCACGACACCGATGATGACGTCTACGTCGACGACTAGCGGTGATGTTGCCGTGCCTTGTCGTCGACATTATTACCGGTTCGCAAACATTTGGACAACTCTGATTAGTTTAGTCGTTCATTTTAGTTTACGCCCTTTCCCCGTTGCCCGGGGTCTAGCGCGGGCGCGCGGTATATATTTACGCAACATTTCGCCACCCGTAATATCCTAAGTTAAATGCGCCACTATAATATTTGTACAGAAGTGATATGCAGCGAAACCGTCTATATAATCGCGTTGCTCTATTAACATAATGCGATTATGGGGAGACCGCGATTTCGCGATTGTTTTGTACAGTCCCAGCTCGCTTCTGTGTCAACCACGGTGATAAATACAAAGGTAACTGCTCTGCAGACGTTTACACGAATACAATGGATTTTGGGAAATTGACTCGCACAGAAGTTATCACATTGACTGTCATACCATCCATATTTGTGTCATATGATTATTTCGCCAGTCCCAAAAACTAATTTTAGCGGTGATGAGTAGTGTGCTACATTTGCTTGCGCGGTGAATGTGTTTAAAATACTACTGTATTATTTTCAACACATTAAAATTGTTAGATGCGGCTACTATATTTTTTTGTTTTTATCTTAAGAGTAGTATATAATGTTTTATACAAGAGTAGTTGCTTGGGAATTCAACGAAAACAAATAAGCTGGTTCAATGCGTGAGCAAGCACTAATGAAGCGAAGATAAGCTTATGGAAAACAATAAACCGTTGATATCTCCAGGACACGCAGCAATTCGTATGGAAAATCGACTAGTTACTTGAAACTATAAAAAGTAATATTAATAAATAATTCAAAATCACGTCGATGTAACATGGACTGTATAAACAGTCGTCGAATTCAAATTCATATACATTGTGAATTTTATTTACGACTGGCGCTGTCTTAGTAAAGAATTCATAGTCACGTTCTGATAAAATAGTAGAATATTAAATAAATTAGTGTTGGACTGGCATTTATATTGTGAATTTAGTTTACGACTGGCTGTGTATTAATAAATAATTTAAAATCACGTTACAGTCACCTAAAATATTAAATAATCAATCATGTGGCACATTCGTACGTGTTGTAAATTTAGTTTATGACTGGCAGCACGCTAATAAATAATTCAAAAACATATTACAACAAACTAGAATATTAAATAAACAACCGTTGGACCCGATTTCGTAAGCGTTATAAATTTCGCAAATGACTGGCGATATTTGAATAAATAATTCAAAATCGCGTTGCAATAAAATATCCTCAAATTCGTGTGCGCTATAAATTTTGTTTATGACGGTGGGGGGGGGGGGGTATATCAGTAAATCCCTGACCAAGGGTTCCAGGCACTTACTTAAACGTAAAGACGTGAAGGTGCACGGGTAACTTTACGGCTCTTTAGCGTTAGATCTTGTTTAGATCCCATTAAAGTTTAAACAAACGATTGAATGGAAAAAATATTAATCCCGGGAAGTTTGTCGTGCACGCAAATCTCCATTGCGTGTTTAATCCACCTTAAAGCCTTGGTCCTCTGGTCGACGGTGAAGGGAAAAGGAAAGGTTCAGGTACCATCGAACTGTAACGAATACAATGTTCGGGCTCAGAGAACTTTTAAATAGAAAAGTTTCGTCCCAGCGGCACTCGCGATCTTGCTACTCGTTATCGTGCCTCGTTAACTCGTAAACGTTAATAACCGACAGGCGTCGTAATTCACAATTAGCCTAATAGAAGCACAACTGACGTAGACCATGGCTTTCATACGAGACCGCATCGGTCTTTTAAAATTGATCACACACTACAGGAAAACGGTGCACGTTAAACTTTCACAGGCAACCACCCCCGGTAATTAAATTGTTTAATTATGGCGATAGTCGTTCGATCGAAATTGATGGGTCACGGAGGCAAGACTCCATAAATGATTCCATTGTTATTACGTTTTACGTTCTTATTAGATGGTGTATTACCGTCAATTCTGTCTAAAATAGCAGTCGACATATTAAATTGCTAGGTACTAAATTGATCTCACAATTAGTGTTAAATTGGATCACGAGGCAGAAAATACCTCTCTTAGATAACTGGTTAACGTTACATCTACTATAATGGCGCATCCAAGGATAGCAAATCGGTATAAACGCTTCTATAATGCATCTGTTTAAGCCATTATCTTGAAACAATTAATTATGTGCTCACGGTACACTAATATAAATTTCTCTATAGCATGCTGCAAAATTGAAGTAGTTTGAGTTAAATGTGTTATATTTACCATCGAATTTAAAAATGTAATAGGCTGGCTCAATGGTCACTGCATCGTATAAAATTCGAATTTGTTTATAAAATGATTAAATGACTCGAAAGTCATTAAATAGCTCGAAGAGCCACTCTACATATTGTAACATATTCTACTCTACATATTCAGTGAAGAATTTAGTTATTACAGTCACAGTGTATTAATTGTGGAAACTACTTTTTAAAATAATTTCTGACTCGATTGTTCTTCCTGTTCTCTTTACCAAGAGTTTAAGACAACAAAATCCCACTTCGGTAAACGCGAGCTAACATGCAATTTTCGAATGCAAAGTCTTCGCGTTCATTCACGTGAGAAGTTCTGCACGTGCGGCTCGAAGTCGGAAGAAATTTCATAAATTTCGCGCCAGCATTTTATTCCGATCATATCGCATTTTGCAACGCGCGCCTTTTGATGCGACATAGTTTTGTAAGTTATAAATCGGCGGTCCTCGACCATAGTTCATTTCATGGTGCTTTCTTTACCGCGTCGGAGAAGGTCGGGGCCATACTTTGTGAGTTCATGTCTTTGATCCTCTATGTTAAATCTCTCTCCTTTACTTCCTCTCCCTCTCCACCTATTTTAAAACTTGCTGAACTCAATTTCTGTATGGGATATGGGATGGATATACATACAAGGGAACTCCTTAATTCAACATACCGTGACATGCACGTATCACAGTCGAGCAAATTTTCTTTCGAATAAAAATCTCTGCTGCAGGGACCGTTCCGTAAGACATACACGTAGTTCACTAGATTTCAGTGGACGTTTATTAAAATAAAGTAAATGAGAATTTGATAAAATTTGGTTCATAATATAATATAAAATTATAGCTATTTTGTTCCTTCATAAATTAATAATTAGAGTAATGAACTTGCAGTCTACACTTTGTTTCGCAGCATTTATAGTTTAAAGACTCACCTTAAGTCTCCCTTTTGTAGAAAGATTTCCTCGAAAACTAATCGAATCCTCTCCTTTAATCTGTAATAATATAACAGTATAATAAGTATTATTTTTAACATCAATGTTTAATAAAGAATTCAATAAAAATAAATTCAGAAACAAGATAAATGTATCAAATATTATTTATGTATGTACACACATATTGTATGTATACACGAATGGTTAATCCGTTGTTTTATTAATAAGATTGCAAATATTTCAGCACAAAACATTGTCTGTGTACAGCAAAAATGAAAATAAATTTTCTAAAACGAATAATAAATATTAAAAATTACAAAACAAATTTAATAACGTATCAAATAAATGAAATATAATATGAAATTGATATTTCTGCTGCTCTGCAAAAATGAAATAAATACTATCAAGCCATGCTTCAATTTTCTGGATTCCCCCCATTTTTAATTCAGCAAATAACAGATAATATAATGAGATTAAATTCACTTTTCCGAGGAGCGAAGTGCGCGGTAAGCTTTGAGCGATATCGCACGTGTTAAATTAATTTAGCAAATGATCCTTTAATCATTTTAATAGAATGATTCCGGCGATATTTGCATATGCATCGGAGTTCTTTAAACGTGTCTATAAGCTGATTAATTAACGGCGAAACGAGTATCGGAGTGGTTTATGGTGTTAATGTTGTGACAGTTCGAAATGCGCACAGAACGGAATGTGCATGCGTGGATACACGCACATTCGTCAGGTTTATAGTTATGCGCCGAGCGTCGCACCGCTGCCGTAAATGCTAGGCATACTGAAGTGCAAACGCAACTTTGATACAATTACTGCAATTAAGCGGAGGCCACAATACTACGGAAATCATATCTGCATATTGGCTTCGCGCCCCGTTTAAATTTACTGCGTACGGCCGACCTTCTTACAGCACACGAGTCGCCATTAAAAATAATGATTTGTTCATAGTCCTTCCACGATAAATGCATTTGTACCTACACATTCGTCATTCTTACTAAATCCAAGTTGCAATCCATACAAACAAGTAATTACACTAGTCCAGATTTCATCAGAATTAGGACTTTGACAAATTGAAATTAATTATGACTCAAACGAACGGCTCTAAAATTCGTTTATTTCATATTTATTGTTATACATTCTGATGAAACTTCACCCGAGGAAACCAGAAATTTTTAACTTTATTTTACAGAATCCTGTAGATTTTGACGAGGAAATGTCGAAAATCCATATTTTAATCTTAGGAATCTAGTGGTTCAAAAGTTATGCGTATTTAAAATTCAGAGATTTTCACCATTTGTGATAGGTAAGGGCGCTGTAATGTCGATAATGATTTCTTTAAACATTTTAATCAGTTGGATATATATTGATATCCTAGAATTTAATCTTTTTACTGTTTTAAATGTTACCATCCAATGTTTGTAATAAATTCATAATATCCAGTAGAGTAAAAGTAGCAAGGTATAAGCAGATCAGGAGTGAATGTTTGCTGAATAATTGACACGACGAACAATCTAAGAACTACAAAGTTCCAAGGTCTATCTCTCGCGTCTTTTGTGAACTACATACCGGGACCAGTATCATCTATCAGCGTCTTTTACCACGTAGTCGCACAGTTATTTCAAAGATCCGGCCTTAAGAATACCAGCACTTCCGGCATCCCCGTGCCAACATCTCGCCCCCCTTTTTCACTCTGTCCGGCCTTTTATGCGGTTATAACGAAAACGCTCAGCAGACCCCGGCATAAACTTTCGACAATCAACGTAACAAGGAGCGGAGATGAGAAACAAGGAAAGTTACGCGTCGGTCAGGAAACCGGAAAATTTCTAGTGACAAGAGAGAACTGTCGCGCTCCGTAACAAAATTATATCTACGAGAAATGGCTATTTAAATAGAGTTTAGTAATGCCAGACAGGTTTCAACAATGTCCGCTTTCGACTTTGTCACTTGTTTTCCATATTGATTTGATCAAGTGATAGACTATCAAATTGGAAAAGTAATAATTTTTATAAGCTAGTAAACAAAGTAGTATATCGAGCATGCTTTTCAATTCGTTTTGCCTGGAAATAACATTTTTAAAAAATTTCCATAGAAAACATTTATTAATTTTTGCCAGTAAATTATACATTTATATTACAAAATTGAATAATGTAGATCGAAATTATGATATTGGAAATAGCCACAGCTGTCAACATGTTGAACATCAAAATTCCATCAGCCCGTGATAGGTTACTAACTCTGGCATAAGACAAATAGTGTACGAGTGATCAGTCAAGAACAATTTGAGGTCGGGCCGAGGATCTTTATCTAAGACACGAAGACGAAGATATCGCGGCTCGGATGTTAATTAACTGGCAACCGGATTACGGATTGGAGCCGTTAAATGCGCGAGAACGTTAGATATATGGCGTGACTCGAGATTGGTCTCGGGATGCATTATATATGGATTATGTCGGGATCAGTTTGCGAGCTTAATAGTAGGTCAACCTAGTTACCTTGCCCGGAAGAGGTACGAGCACCGGATGTTCTTTGGGTAAGAGGACGGGTACCGTGGCGAGTAGAATCGTCCGTACTGCGGCGTTGACTGTGAACTGACAAACTCGAGGTCGCACATCGTGCCAGGAATCAGCACGCCGTCCGTCTCGAACAATCCTGGAACAGAAAGGAGTGATAAATGGTCAGGTGGGAATGCATTTCTCTCGCTTGTCTCACCCCTGTCCTATTTTTTTCACCGCCACTGCGAAACTTCTCGAGGAGATTGTGAATACTTTGGGGACAGGCTAAACTTGAAGAATGATACTCTGAATCATGACTGTATTCTTCGCGACACACCATAAATACTGCATTGTTGTGGAAACTACTGACAGAGAATGCTGCACCAGTCGTGTGCGTCGATTCTCACGAAATTTTGTTGCACGGAGCATCTCAGGAAACGGCCCGTAGAATGAAGAAATCTTCTTCTTCTTTCGTGATTTATCGCACGATTTGTAAATTGCGTTAAGTTCGTTAGAAAATTATAATAGAAAACTTAACTTTTATTACATTACTTTTTTCATACAGTTATTATTTGAACAGGTTAACACTTTAATAAATTCCTCTTTTAATTAAATACGTCTTTTTTAAGACGTCTCGTTTCATATATATTGTGTAATCAATACTTATTAAAGGAGGATCGATACCAAGGAGAATAATATTTATAATACAGTGTTCTTAATTTAGTAAATGATAACAAGAAGGAGGGCAGTCGATATAGTAGAAATTTAATATCCGCTACGGAGTAAATAATTCTATCGTAGAATCGAAATATGAAATCTTCGTTCTGATATAATGACTGAAATGCATTGTTGCAATCTGTAGATTGAATCACGTAAATGGAATCCTGAGAAGTTCATGTCTCTTGCTATGCCTGACTACTGTAATGGCATACATATCTGAAATCTTTTGTCTGGATAATTAATTTTTAAGGATAGATTATTTTTAGCGTGACACATATTTAAAGTCAAGTGTAAGTGACTTTAACTTCCATCGTTAAATAGTGAACGTTAAGAGGAAAATCTATATCAGCTGTTTATGGCTGAGTTCGAAGAGATCTTTGAACCTTGGGAACATCGAGAGTTGGTTACATGTTCGTTTATAATTTCTGTGACTCGAAGTGAAATCCCAGAAATTTCTTCATAACTAGTAGGAAGGCAGAAAATGTTTTGCTATTTCGTGAAGTAGATTTCCAACTTATAATGTATGCAAAAGTCGTTTGCACGGTAATCTCACGTACACGGTGTTTCAGAAATCTTGATACTGTGTTCCTACAATATTTTGGTTTCAGAATACGGTAGGACCTCGATTAAGGCCCGATGGATAATCGAGACCCGAGGAAATAATTAAAATGTACATTATATTCAAAAATAAAGTTTATATTTTTGAAAATAAATTTTTCATTCTTGAAAATTTATTTCCCTTTGTAATATAATCATATTTAAACGCATATTTGTTTATAATCGGGATCTGGTTAATCGAGGTCCTACTGTACTAGCAAACAAATTTTCCAAATCAATAAAATCGGTATTCTATTTATATTTAACATTAAATTTATGTGTTACTATATATAGATCGTTAATCAAAAATAAATTTGTACTCGGCTCGGGAAGTTAGAAGCAAATATACCACCAATTAGCTGCATTATAACTTTATTAATACCTCAATTCATGAAAATACAGTTTGCATCCAGCGTAGAGCACAGAGTACACTAATTTATATTACACATCTCTGATTTTCACACGACTAATGATTCCAACAGTGATAACAATTCTGTAATATTCGAAAATGGGGAAAGTCGTAGCATTGGAAATAATAGAATTTATTCGAACTGCATCAACAAATAAATTACACATCGTTTATTTATTGGCTTATGCTTTTACGAAATAATCCTATTACTTCGTAATTTGTATACTGTATCAGTCACATTAAATACTGAGTATTTCAAAACAGTAATATACAATTTAACGTACATAGTTATTTTTTAGTGTTAATTTAAAATACATTTATCACATTTAGGAAATAGAACTTAGTGAATATAAATAACCAGTACCGAAATAAGATGTCTACTGCTCCATATGTGTTACAATTCTTCAAGAATAAATTGAGATTAGAAAGAGGAAACATTTGTTGGTATCATATTGATTCATTTTCCTTCGATGGACAGGTTCATTCCATTTCGTATTCGAGTACAATGACGTCACGCTGCAAACTGTGGACTAGTTTGGAATTTAAGGAAGCTAATCGAATTAATGGAAGGTCGAATGATAGAATAGTCCGAAGTAATTTCCGCTGACCCGCGCGAGGTCAATATCAATTTAATTGTCCACTTCTGAGTGTTATTAATGTTTCAGACAATTTGCAGAAGTTGACCGTCATTTCCGAGTACCCCCGGATGCTTCGTATTTCGAGAAACACCAGAAATTTCGGAATTCCTCAAATCCATGTCGAACAGTTAAAACTTGTCTCAATCCAGAACACTGTATGTTATGTCTTTTCCAATTCCCACGCAACCCATATCACATATATATATTCGGAACGCTCCACGTCCCATATAAGTTCGCGAAATTTAGGGTTTCCGTAACCAATACCAGGCAGTTTGCAATCTCCACAGGTCGGAAGCATTAAATAACTCAGAACGTTATTTATCTGCAGTCGTTTGAATTTAATTAGCATAAGCCACATGCACTGCTTCAAAACTCTAGACTTTTTAAAATGCAGTAAATCGTAAACAAATATCGTTGGATGCCGACCAGATTTCGGTTAGCACTGCATTCATTATTCATAATTTCTTTTATAAAATGTTTATAAAATGGAACATGCAAGCTCTTACTGATGAAAATGGACCGGACGCGATAATACTTGCATAACAATAAAATATACACGTAATGAGTGTCATTAGGTACATATATTATCGTGCACACGGCTAAAATTCGCTCGTGCCTGATCTAATTTCGATAATAAATACCCTCATTAACTAGTTATTTGAAATTTCATCGAATATTAACGAAGCGTCCCGACTGTCAATTTAAACAGAATTATTCATTTTCAGCCTCGATTTAATTTTCATAATTTAATTTTCATAACAATTTTTCTGATACTAGGGTATTACTTAGGAATTACTTTAACAATTCAAAAAGATTGAATTCATTTTTCTCGTAAATGGAACAAACGAAAAATAAAAATTGCATAAACAGAAAAATGAAATTTCACGTACAGGCGACTTAGTTATTGATTAACAGGCATCTCGGTTTCGTTTTAAAGTAGACGTGGCAGTAAAATCGCCGGCTATGATTGCGCATATTTCGGTTGAGATTTATTTATTCAGTCCATTTATTAAACACGCGTGCGGTAAAGCCGAAACATTTCGCGTCATTGTCGGGTAACATATTCGGATCGCATGAATCGCGATTCCGTACGTGCGTGTGTGTGTGGGCAAGCCCGCGCATATGTGCCGTTCGGAATTATTTTTCTCTGAAGCAGATACTGCGTAATTTAAAATTAAAGCCGAACAATGGTAAGCCGGAAAATACCAACGAGCGCGGGAAAGTACAGGATATTCCGAGCAATTTCGTTGCAAATAGATCTGGGAAAATATTGGACTGCTCCGTGTTCGATTAATTTGTGAAATTATTTTTCATCTTTATTATTCCGGCAAGATCCGTTATCCAATAGAGGGCGTAATATTTATTTCGTGCCGGCCGTAAGGCAAAATAAGGGGTAGTTACGAGGCAGGATTATGATTTTTGTTTTAAAATTATCTTTATTACTATCCACGAAATATTCGTTATTAACGTTTTCATTCACTTAACAAACTATTATTCAATTTACTTTATTAGATTAAAATGGAAATAGACACTCACACATTTTTAATTGTTTTTAATTGTTTTTAAATTGTACAATTTGTGAATTATTTAAACGTTGCATGAATTAGTTTATCAATTAAAATTTCCCTGTAGTGTTGGCTATACTTTTTTCAAAGAGCAATTATTTATTGATACATTTGAAAGTAATTAATATGGAGAATTTCTATTAAATAATCCTAATAAATGGTTTAACGAGTTATAATAATTTTCTGCTACATTAAGACGATTTTCTGGTACATGCCCTGTAACTTAATTTTCTACAAAACATGTAATTACCACTGATGTAACGATGTCTTGTGCTATTAGATAATTACAAGGTAATAAGGAAAGGGGTGCAAGGTGATTGCGGCCGTGTTCGACGCAATATGACTGACCGCAACTACTTATCTTGACAAATGGCGATTATCTGCTTTAGGAACGCTTGACTGACGTAATCGGACTGCAACATAATGACACGTCAACGCCTAACTCTGCGGAGGCCTCTCTAGCCGCCGGATTCGCCGATCGAAATATACGAACCCGACTTTATCGAAATGACTTTTATCGCACTGCTACGTCCAATTTGTAGTAATTATTGACGCATGATGTGTCGAATGTAATTAATTCATCGTGCACATTACTGATCAATAATTCGGGATCATCTGAATTATTGTCTCTTTGTGGAATACATAATTACTGTTAAATACAGATCAAATCTTTCGCAGTCTATTTCAAACCGTACTGATATTAAATGTAATTATTTTACACACCAGATTACGATAATAATGTATTTAGCATATTATGTCATCCCGCAATGTGTCTCTGTTTATTCCGTGGTCTGGTTTGTCATCACGACTTAGGGATTCATGATTGATACGTTTGTTCGCATTGTTGTTATTCATAAAAACGCAATAGTTTAATTAATTCTGTTACAACTTTCCCGACAATGATTCTGTATGCGTAATAAAAATTTTCTTCGTCAATTGCAAAAGACATATTCTCCAATTGTTTGTGTTTCTACTGTTCTAAATTTCACCTATTCATATCTGTTATAAATTCATCAAATTCACAGTCTACTCTGCTAAGGAAGAAATAATAAAAATTTCCAAATTCATTTTTTATCCAGTTGTAGTTTCTAATTCCTTTTTTTTGAAGAAAGAATGTTTTGTACATTCATGGTTAGTCTAACAGGTCATGACAAAGTGCCTGTTAATAATTCATTCGACTATACGGGAAAATTCCGTGCAGTCAGACTATTTAGGTGCAGTGCTTGAATAATTGAAGAAATTTCGCTAAATAATTAATTCTACTATACATGCCTGATAACTTGTATAATACATGACTCAGCAGCAGGCATCTCTTCGTGCTCATCTAGCAGAGAGCATAGTGCTTGTGAAAGTGCCATTCAGCTTCTAACACAGTCATAAACCCCCCCGAGTATAAAATAGCCCCGACAATCTGCTGCCAAAACAATCATAAAATACGCTCTCTGCCATGTCGTTTTTCAAAGTTCGACGATATTGGACAATATTACTAAAACTAAATATTGCCGAAGTTATTCTATAAAATGTAACATAAATATTATGTCAGCTGCAGGCATTTATCTAACAGGATCACAAAAATTTTCAGGACTCATTTCGAACCGATCAATTATTATAATATTATAATATTTAAATACTTCTTGTAATAAAAAATATTGTAATAATCAAATATGAGAAAAATTAAGTAAGTCTATAATACTCTCTTACGGGATATAATGATTTCATTTCTCTGAACTTTATAATGTAAACCACTAAAAGTCAGAATAAATGCATTTTTGTTATTTCGATAAATGTAAAATGGTCATTTTTAGTGCTCCGCTAGTTTAGTATTAAAAACGGAATATTGTTGGGTGGAATTGTGCAGAACGGTGCGCGCGGGTTATGTAGCTTCTGTTTTCGTCAGTTCGTCCTTGAAATGGGAATTTCCATAAAGTTCCGTAGTTGACACATGATATTTCACATTTGGTAAAACCGGCGTATTGTTCTATAAGCGAAATGACGAGTGAGTCGCAATTAACTCGTGTACCAGTTTCGATGCACCGTTAGACATCTACCGTCCCGCGGAACAATGCTGTCATAAACCGCGGCCCCTGCGAGACACCCTGAGCGATCGACACGGCCAGTTCTCGGAATCGGTCCCTTAATTAGGTCGAACTGTCCCGCGACCGATTCGTCCTCGAGGAATTGTCGCTGTTCACCTCCAGGAAATAATTGACCAATCATCGCGTGTACATTTCGCTTTTTACATTCGGCGACCCCGTGACACAAACTTCATCGAAAAATCGACCGGTGAAGAATTCCAAACTAGCAAAAGCGTAACCAGTAGTAGCATTTTTTGGTATTGTTCAATGAAATGCGTAAATAACTGCTAAAACACTTTTTTAATGGTAACAACTAGACTGCGGATGTTTATGTAAATACATATTTCGATATGCAAATATTATTTTGTATATTGCATATGTTTTCTAAGTGCATATTTTTGCATGTGCATATGTACATATATATTACATATTTCTTTTATATAATGTCACTATATTTTGCTGCGATTTGTTTGACTTTAATATTTTATGCCGAAAATTTTGATAAAATTAAAAAGGTTCGATTATTCTTTTAGCTTAACATCCGAAAACAGTAAAATCATTCATTCACAATCCTTATTTTGTTTCTGTAAATAGGTAGTTGAAGATTTTGATGACGATAATATAGTTGCAATTGCAACAGCTCAGAATGCAACAGACACAAGTTGCACAAAATTTGACGTTTATAAAAGTATATTTACAAACTTTTCCAGCCACAATAAAGAGACTGGAGAAACTGTCGGTTTACCCTTAACAAATTCAATGAAAATATTTATGGACTGTATTGAATATTTAAGGGCTGTTCCTGGAAAAGGTGGTGATCAAATTCGTGTTAAAATAGATGCAGTGGTAAAAAAAAATCCTGGGTTATGCGAAGTATCTAAATTCGTGAAGATATTAAGCAATGAAAATGTGCCAATTAATGTACCACAACGCTATTAGAGCAAATATAAATATGCACTCATTACATTCTGTGATAGAACGTACTTTTTCAGCATATAAGTCAATATTAACTGACAAACGGCAACAACTAAATGTACAAACATGGAAAAATTACTTGTATAAATAAATTGTTAAGTAAAACATAACTGATAAATATCTCTTTGTATTAGTTCTGATCATATTTTTTTGTGTATATTTGCATATGCTTTCTGCATATTTTACGTGCATGAACAAATGCAATACCAATTAAATCAATAAAACATGAATTTAAATATTGAAAATGTTCCTAAAAATAATTCTGCTTTTACACCGTTCGTATGTGATCCTACAAGAGAGGGTACACATTCTTAATTGAGTGTAAAGACGTACAAATGAGATAGTGAAGTTGCACAGCAACAGTAAAGACTTGTGCATGTTCACGATCCAGTTGCGAATTCTCTTGGGTTGCTTCCCTGTTGCGATTTTGTACCTTCACAATTAGTGTTCGCGTGAACCGGTGGCTGCTTTTCTTGGCTTCGCACAACGAAATTTCCAGCGCGCTGTTCTCGTACCTGAATTTAAGCGCGATCCATTTGCTTCGCTACTAGAGGTGGCAAACAACTCGCAAATATATTTTTCGAAATTTCAAGAATTGACAAGAATTGACAAAATAACTCGCTCTGTTGGACTTTCATTATTAATAAATAAACTTTATTGAGAGATGAAACTTTTACACACCAAACGTAGAGAAGACTTTCTGGTTCATGATTAAAAAAAATTTCTTAAGAATTATAAATTATAGATTCTCAGAGTTTATGAAATAATCGCTGATATAAAATATGTTAAGTAACCTTTTAAGTCGATGGAAAGTCGAATACATTAAATAATGTGATAAGAAGATCGTAAGTGTTAAGTAACTTGTTTTAAATTAAATATTGAGAAAAATATTTCTGGCACACAAAAGATAGAATTCAGTATTTGTTCGTGCAAATTTCTGGTACGATTCGTCAGAAAGCGGATCCGCTACCGAAACGTCGATTCTCTTCGGGAAGAGATACGCCCATTAAAAATAGATCGAACGACTTTGACTTTTTCGTAATTTTATTGTGGACTTTCTCACAAAGTCGTGGATATATATCTATATCTATATATATATATATATATATATCTATATATATGCCATGGACAGCATCGGAACGTTATACGTATCGCAGGAAAGATTTCCAGTCGAAAGAGCAACGGGGTAAATTTAATTTTCAGATATTCGCGGGGCCAGTTCGGTTTCAGCAGAGGTGATTTCTCCTTCCACCCTAGCTGGTTATGAAGCAGTTTCGTACCGCTTCCGGCAATGCAATTTCCGTCAGCTCGCCGTTGGATTCTTTTCTGAGGAACTTTGAAGATAAATGCGGAATCGCTCCGCGCCAGGTAAATTATGTATCAATTCCCTCCGTTTGAACTGTTTGCCGTATTTATAATTAATCGTTGCGAAAATATTTTGCATCCGATTAACGGATGCTCGAATCCTGTACAATTATCGGACAACATTGTTCTTTACATCGCCGTTCTTTGTACGAAATTTGAATTTCTTTTGCGTAATTTACAAAGCCTCAGCGGAACTCCATTTTCTCTTTCAATGATTTTAATACTGATATTGCAGCCGTAATACAAACCGTACGGTTGACAAGCCGTAGTACAAACAGCTGTAAAATTAACTGTTGTGTTAAGATATTAATTAAAACAACAAAGGGTTTGTTAAAAAAGAGGAACATACTGGTTGGGCTTTTTGTATCATAATATTTTTATAATATAATATAACACTATCTTTTTCAGTAAAAACTTATGAAGCAATTAAGTCTTGATATATTACATTCATGGGTTTAACCACTTTATACATTATGCTTCTTTATAAGGACTTCTTTGTTAGCTTAATAAAGCAAGATTAGATACTCCTGGGCTATAAGAATTGTCGACTTTACGACGTAGAGAGAAATAAGAAGATAATGAAAAGCCGTATTTTCAAAGCTGACGTTAACAATAAGATGGAAGGTGAACAACTTTCTAATCATTGTTCAAAGTTCATCTAGAATTAAAACTTCTAGATATAAATAAAAATAAAACCCATTGAATTCGACAAATAATTTCCAAATAAAAATTAATAGGTAAAGAGTCTTTGTTTATCAAACGGACAAAAATTGTAAATTTTGGGGGTCTTATGTTAGGGACAATTTCGTAACTAGACAGATGATGATTTAAACACCCCATAATTTACCGTGCTTCATATAATATCTAATTACAAACAAAATCCCTAAATTTCCACATTACTAGTGATCGACATTATGTTCAATAATCTCGGAGCCACACAGGGTCCCATTTGTTAAAATTTCGGAATGACATGTGGCCCTGCCTATATAATGAAACTCGTAACTTGATGCAGTCCAATTTTTAGAATGAAGTTTTCTAGCATCTAGTTTAAATTTATTTTTCTATTTATTTATATCAAGTCCAATAGGAAGATCAACGTTGATCTCAAAGAAGCAGGTTCAACAACACGTAAAAGAATACGTCGAATAAAGATTTGAACAAGTCCAGCCACGACTGCCATAAAATCGCGAAAATTGGCCGCCTTAGCAGGGTTCAAAGAAGTTTCTTTTTCTTATTTTCTAGAACCGCACGAACTCACGGACCAACCCGACACTATTTTTCCAAAATTACGCGTC
This sequence comes from Lasioglossum marginatum, assembly GCA_028455795.1. Lineage (NCBI taxonomy): Eukaryota > Metazoa > Arthropoda > Insecta > Hymenoptera > Halictidae > Lasioglossum > Lasioglossum marginatum. The sequence continues at coordinate 14,810,105 of CM052265.1, read as the reverse complement.
TCCGAACATCTGCAACAACGGAGCCCGGAGTGTGCCTGATCGAAATTTAGATAAAGTTATTAGTTGAAACTTTATCCCTCATCAGACACATATTCGCCAGCGCTACGCAAGGAAATTGGAGATCATCCGCGTTTTCGACTACTCTGAAAGCGCGGTTCCCCGCGATTACGTGGATCGCAGAATGTGCTAACCTCGGCTCGCTGAAACTTTCGAAAGAGCCAGGAGCATTGTTTGGGATGGCGAAGGGGGTTGAATTGGAACGACGAGTTTCGCGGAAGTTGAAACGTTCGTTCGCGCGGGGGCGTTACCTCGCGGGGAACATTTAAATGTCCCTTTTCCTATTCTCGTTAAGGTGAACAAAGCGTTTAAGACTGTAAAAAAGGTACTCGCGGACCTCCTGTAAACGAGATACCGCATTGACCGCCCTGTCCGGAAAGGAACCGCCACGCCATGAATCTTTTACGATTTCGCAGTGCAGCCGCAACATCCCCGGAAATTCACCCTTTCCCTTAGTGTCTGATTGCGCACACATGCTCGTAAAATACTACATTTTTATCTCCATTCAGTGGAAATTTATGTTGATTTACATCACACATTTTGGAGCACCTGGCCTGCAATTCATGCTATTATGATTGACAGGTCAACGTACAATTTTCCGTTCCTCCTTGATCTAACTACTTGGATTATAATTTATTTCGTGGTTCATACATAAAATGTGAATTAGCAAAGTTGAAGTATTTTAAGAGTTTTCGAGCTCAATGAAAGGTACATATATCTTTACTACATTCTTACTGTGGTAATAGTGTCTTTTAGTGTGTGTGCGTTAGAGTCTATAAACGTGGCTTACATTCCAGTGAACGCAACGGCTACAGCCATCAAGATCGCAGATAAAGAAACGAAATTGCACTTGATTACTTTTCTCATCATCAAATTTTATTTTCACTTGATTGTTCTTGAATTCGTTTTACAAGATAGCCGCTCTACGTTATCGACATCACCGCGTGCTTGTGCTGCCATATAACTATCAAAAACGGTGAAAATCGCTGAACTTTAAACACGGATAACTTATGAACCAGTGGATTCCTAAGATTAAAACTTGGATCTTCGGCATTTTCTCGTCAAAATCTGCAGGATTATATAAAATAAAGTTCAACATTTTTGGCTTCCTCAGGCAAAGTTCAGCCAAATCTTGAGTGAGGATCCGCGCTCGTTAAATTTATTCCTAAGCGGCCAAGTATCCATCAACAAGTAAGTGGCCCTTTGTGGACTAGAAAATAAGGTTCATGGCATTTTAACACGCATTTCCCCAAAAGCGTCGAGAATCGCAGAACGAAATTTTCGGAATGCGTCATGAAGAAGCAGGCACGAGGCGCGATACGAAAAGACTGTGACACCTCGAAGCATGGCTGACGAGATGTTGAGATTTCCAGCCGGTCTCGCATGATACCGCGGCCGCATCGTTAAAACGAATGCGAAGATTATGCGAAAATGTGACACGTTACCGCTTGCGATCCTTCTGACTCGTTCAGGAGTCGCGGTTGAACACGCCCAAAAGAACGACCTCGGGTTTCAAGCTTAATTCCGCCGGCAACTTCCACAACTCTTGAACCGTGTACGACCCTTTCGAGACGCGGCTCTGTTTTTCCTTCTCTACGTCCTTTCTCTGCGTCATTTCTTTGGGAATTCTTGCCTTTTCTCTCACACAGCTTTATCTCGGTATCGTCCTTTCGTCGGACCGAAGAAAACGAGACCGATCTTGGAACTTCTTTCCTTTACAAAATTCGGTCTGTCAGCTATTGTCACGTTCAGAGGTATTATCTTTTAGTCCCATTCTCTTTTTGATTAAGAGGTTAGCCCCATTCAGAACCATCAATTATAGAATGCAATAAATAATGTTTTCTAATCAAATTTTATTATTTATTTCATGACCACATTCATTTTTAAGTAGACTAACAGCTATATATTCTTTTTTCAATTCGTCATAAAAATTCATGCAATAGAGAATTAATATAAAGATAAAATCGTTCTTCAGCTGCATGTACATTCCCCCCATAGAATCCTGAACACCAAAGGATACAATACATTGCCCCCCGCTGTCAATCCGCAACAAATTTATTCCAGAATCTTCATTTTAATTCAGCAACGTAGTTGGAAATTTCCGAAATAAATTGTACCGTTTTGGGCGTACAATCGGTGTCAGAAGTTTCTCGTACGTCGTTATTCCAACTAAAAACTGCTTCAAGAAGCTAGCACATTAAAACTTGCCACACCGCGCAAATTTGAACGCGATTTAAGAGAACGTGCTCATAATTTGTTTCCTGCTGTTTGTTCCCGAGTTAGCACTCTCGTTTCTTTGGATCTCTCGAATGTTTGTTAGCCGTTCCTGGTCCTTTAGGCCTCGTTCCTATCACTTGCTGTGTTCGGCCTCTCCGCGCGTCACGTTCCTTCTCCGTCTGTATCTTTCCCGCTTTCACGCTCGTTCTTATTTTCTTCGAAAACGTTGCAGGATGTGACGCGAAATTTTATGCATCGACACTCCGGCATGCACGACACCTCCGGCATCGCAGCGGCCTGTAAAATATTCAGATGAGATCTGTCGGTCCTCGACCCCTTCCTAACGTTACCTCCTGAATTTCATGTACCGTATAATACTCGCGTATTACGGCGGTGCGATTTCTCGACAACGAGATTTCGTTCTCGTTTAACTGTAATCGCGTTTGAAGGCCAGCTTCGGCCCCAACACTTCACGTGGCGGGAATTGTTTACGCGAATCTGGAAAAATTGTTGGAAAGTGATTGTTAGACTGCGGATTTTTTTATTGATTTGTAGCGGAAATAGGTGGTGTAATTAGACACAGTAAAAAGATCTAAAAAATCAAAATCTGCGAATTGAACACTTGCAACATAAAAGTTTCTTCGTGCTACGAGTAACTGACTAGCAATTATATTTTATTGTACCACAAAACATGAGTATAAAGGTATTGAAAAAGATCTGCTTAACTTTTTTTTTTCATTATACAGTTGTAACCTCCAATAAGAGGTTATTCTGCAGTCTGTATTACATACATAATATTACAATAATAATCTTATTCGAATATGTAGTTAATGTAATTAGTCTATATCAGTTGGAGGCATTTAATTTGTGATGGTTGTGATAGTGGCGTTATATACATAATCCACAATCTTTCAGGAAAGATCTTACATATTGCTTAACATTTATACAAACTCAACGATATGCAAAATCGTATGAAACACGTCGAATATAAAAAAAGTTAAAAGCTTTTAGCCTCGACAATCGTTCCTGTCATTCGCATTTTGGGAATTTTCTATTCTGATTCTATTGTTTTCTAAAAAAAAAACGTTCCTTTTTCGCGATTTTTCCCAGACGAAAACATGCAAGATCGGAGAAAAATTCTTGTCGGTTTTCAATGTTCGACATCACGTTCCGTGTTCGCTTTATCGTCGCAGTTTTCGATAGTCTTGCCGGGCCGGAGAATGGGAAAGCTGAAAATGTCGGTGGAACCGAAAATTTTCGCTGGAGCTGAGTTTCCCGGTCCCTTCGCCGGAATTGGTCAACGGTTATGATTTCCAAGTGACTCTCACCTGTCGATATGCCTGTGAATTCCGTCTTTCCGAGAACGAAGTGCACCGTCGAGCAGAAATAGAGTGTGCAACGAAGCAACATTGTTTCGTCGGGAATGTTATTTAATCTCGGTTTCAATCCGAAAATCGCGCGAGCAAGTTAGATTTAATAGAAATACTTTGAAACCGATAGCGGTTTCGGAGAACTTTTCCGGATTCCGTGTACGCTCGACTCGTACTTCGCGCAATTCGCGAAATATTAACGCGAAACGAAGTGCACGTATCGAATTTATATCTGATGGATACTCCGTGTCTTTATTTCTCGGGTTCACAGCGCACCGATAAAAGATATCGATAATCTTTCCGAGCATTACACTCGGTTTCTTTGGGCTCTCCAACAATCACCCCGTTTTCCACGTGACCTGAGTTTCAAGCGTGCAGTTTTCCACCCGGTTCACACTAAAGGGAATATCTGTTGTTGTTACAGCCTCAATCAGAATTGCACGGATCAGTTAATTGTTATAATTACTCCTCTTTATCGTTTGGCTTGTTAATTAACCCTTTGCCTTTTGATTCGTTTCATTGCCAGTCTAGTGTACTTGCAAGAATATCAATTTATTGTAGATAGCATTCTATACGAACGTTTAACATGCTTCATAATATTTTTAAAATATCCTTATTTATTGTACCTCTTTGGTACTTGATTATCAATTCTTTTCGGACTTCGTCCATTTTTCGACATGTTTTCTTTTCTCTCGAAAATTCTCCGTCGAAAATTCCTGTACGAATACATTAATAAGAAAATTAGCTTGAGGAATCTCTGCAAAATCGAGTCAATTTTTTCGATATGCTTTGGCATTTCTTTTTGAACCGAAGTGGGTCCATCATAAAGTTCCGCTCTGTACCTTCAGTTTAAGCCCTCAAACGATTGAAAATTCCTACGGGAACAGGTTTTAAAATTGACTTGAAAAGTCCCTTCAAAATCGAGTCAATTCGAACTGATAGTCAGGCTTCATCGATTTTTCGACAGGCTTTCGCATTTCTTTTAGAACCGAAGTGTGTCTATCATAAAGTGCTATCTTCCACCTTCAATTTAAGCCCTCGAACGTTTCCTTCGGGAATACATTCTAAAATGGACTGAAAAAATCCCTGTAAAATCGAGTCAATTCTGTCTGAGTTGATGGTCGAGATTCACCGGTCTTCATGCTTTCATATTTCTTTTTGAACCATCTTTAACCAAAAACTGTTTTAATTATTATATTATGGCGTTACACATAATTTTTTTTAATTATTTGTCTAATATGAATGCAATACTATTTCTCATTTTTAGAATAAAAATAAGATTACCATTAATCAAGTGATCCAAATCGTATAAACTTGTCATTGCACAAACTAAAAAGTTCGAGCACTGCAAAGTAGCGTCACAAACGTCCACAATAACAGACAACATTATCGATAAAATTTCCAAAGCTTGTCCGGAACCGGAAGGAGCCGACCAGCAATTTCTGCTCCGCCGATTGACAGGTCATCGAGTGCCGGAACAATTTCGAGTACAAGCTGTTCGGTGGGGCACGAAGACTTGGACAAAAAAATTGCAAATTAAAAATCAGCTGATCGCTTGAAACCCTCATCGACCTGGGTAACTAACCGTGCGAGCATCGACCACTTTCCCGGTGTAGTTTCCCGAGCGGTAGCCGTCACAATGAGTTAACCAAAATTTCGCGATAGGGATGCCGAGAGAGGGGGGAGGGTGCATTAAAGCTTCGGAGGGAGAGATGGACGCGATAACTGAAATTTTCATCGGTTGGAAATTTCACAGTTGTCGGGTTCTGACTTGTGCCGCTGCCGGAAAAAGCATCTGCGCGTGACGAAACTTTTCGAACAGTGAATTACCGAGCATGCAAAAGCGACACGGAAGATGACCGTGTTCCCGCGAAACTTGTTACACAACTCGAACACGCAGCTTCGCTGTTTGCGAAATGCGGTCGGCTCATTATTTTGTCCCGTTCGCAGCGGGGCTTTCACTTTCTTGGCTGAATAAGCCCCTCGCAGCCGCTTCTTCGCCGCCCTTGGAACACTATGAACGTATGCTAATAATGCCGCGCAGCATGAATATGCATGACTGTCACTTAATCGTGTCGTGTCGTGTCATTTAATCGCGGGACACCGGGCTGCTGAGACTTCGCGAAATTTTTAACAGCCCGCGCTTTTAAATTAAGTAATAAAAATTCAAGGGGCCTCGTGCTACTACGGCTCTCGTAAGACTTTGATTTTTTTGCTGGCTTCTGAACTACAGAAAAATTTAATTGAATATCGCCTGCTGAGGGTTTTACGAAAATGAAAACAACGCTGTTGAGAGCTGATCAAATGTAATGGTTGATGTCGTTGGTTTGATTTTAAGAATTGTTTAATTTTATTTTTCGGTGAAAAATATAAAATGTATTTGAATACAATGAAACTTGAAACTGAACATATTGTACTAAAGGTTTGTACGCTTCTTCTTTGGAATAAAAATTTAATTTATTTTATGAAATAAAATTTGTTCGAATAAAAAGGGACACAGACGTCCTGGTAAATTTCGTCTTCAAAAAATCACATCGATGAATCTCCATATTTTTGTATAGTACTTTCAACTGGTAGTGTGCAACGACATGCAAGCTGATGCATGAAACGCAAACGTGACCTATTAACCCAGAGACTTTTCAAAGTAACAGTATAATACTCATTCAAAACAAGAACTTGTTGCTGCAGAAGTGCCACAAGGGTCTCTTCTGGGGCAGTTCTATTTAATATACATATCTCTAAACGATATAATTGCCTCCCCTAAAACAAACGCTGTTATATATGCTGACGACACGGTTATGTTGTGTGTAAGCTCATTCAATGCCACAGTAGCAGCTAAATAAATGCAAGTCTCTCTTACACAACTTGAAACCATTTATTCTAAATGGAGAACCTCGCTAAATGTAGTCACTTCACAACTTGAAGCTATTTACACTAAGTGGAAAATCTCGTTGAATGCATCAACCTAACAAAACCATAATATTCCGAAGAAAGTGCAAACATGTCTTCAAGCTACCAAAAATACAAAGGAAACTTGCAAATCAAATATTCATCAAAATGCTAGCTATAAGTTGCTGGTACATTTCAATAAATAGATTCAGTTAGCACATTTTAATAAATAAATTAGCATTTAAGCCTCTAACAAGTGAAGGCATATTCTGTGGTATAACGGAAAATAGATTTATTATCTACAATCAAAAAAATGATTTTATTCCAAAATGAAATTATTTTAAAACTGTATATATTGTATATACTATATACATAACTGTATTTCATTTTCGATCAAGATTTAGCGCAACAAATATTGTAATATGATGAACGACAGTTTCGTTTGCAAAAAAATTTCCAATTGCGATTTTAGCTCGAAGTTTTGATTTGGCATTGAAAAAGGTACTATTGTCCATTTTGTGAAACTGTACCGGAACAAAACAGCGCGTTTCACAATGCATTGCTGAAAAAAAACAACAGAAATTGTATCACAGGTATTGCAACATCCAGCCAGACACCAATATTGTTTAAGTCAAAGGCACCATAACATCTGAACGCAAAGCTTCTACACATAAAAGTGTACATACAAGTAAGACATAAAGGGTGGATATGAAACCGCCATTAAAACAGCATAAGCCATAAAAATCTCTTACGGTTAAAAAATCTGTAGCCGGTAAAGCGCTACAAAACCATCATTTATAAAGTGTTATTACAACCAAGAATTGGTCGTAATAACCAAGAATACCGCAGAAGGCTGTTCAAGGGAGGGAAATAAATGGCGCACTTAGGCAAACCGTGACAATATAAAAGCCAGGTTTAATATGTCCAAGTGAATGAATATTCAATTTGTCGTGTTTCTGGTTAAGCGACGCGGTCGCAGTCCAGGAGAAAGTGAAACATATTACAATATAAGAAGGAGTACTGTTAACACGACGTAATCCCATGCGTTTAACTTATGAGCTTCCGTTCAGATCTTCGAAATTGCTTTCAAAGATAAATACCCGAGTTCCAATGTGCGAGAGGAATACGTAGCAAGGTAAAGGGGAAGGATTTGATTCGCCGACGGTCGTACGATGACCGAGAATCCGATAATAAAACGAAGATACAAATATTAGTTTCTCAGACTCTTTTGATTAACTTGTATACTTGAAAGTTTCGTTGCACATTGTCCAGACGGATCTAAGATGAAGAGGGAAATGTCTCCACTTTGTATCTGAGACAGGCAATGTAAATATATACTAGCAAGCTGCCGGACTTTGGTTCCAACGTTGGATGCTACTGACACGGTTCGATTGTGGTATTAATTATTAATAATTGGGTCTGATATTCATTTCTCTCCTGTATCGAGAACCGTGGTTAACAGATATTTATTTTACCTTTACTGTAATTTTTTAATGCAGTCACTCTATTGTACTTCACCACTTATTATATTTATTAATATACATTCTTCTATTTCTTACCTGTGAACTTGATTGTCAAAATTTTTCATTTAAAATGTGTATTGCAATGTACATAGAAACAAATGTGTAGCAATCACAATAGCGGATTTGAAATTATGCCACTTATTATATTTATTAATATACATTCTTCTATTTCTTACCTGTGAACTTGATTGTCAATATTTTTCGTTTAAAATGAGTATTGCAATGTACATAGAAACAAATGTGTAGCAATTACAATAGCGGATTTGAAACTATGCCACTCAATTCAATTGTTTATAAACAGGTAATGAATTTTGTGGGCATAATATTTTTCATTAAGCAGCGATCGAATTTCGTCAAACAGTTGAACATTGAACATTGGTTCAGTTGGCAATTCATACGCCATCCATTGATCTGTCCTTTCGACGATTGACTCGCTCGCTTTCTTATCAATCGGAAGAGGTTGTCGTCGAAACAAAAGGTCGCAGCGACGTATTTTTAATTATATGTTAGCAAACGATATCCGGCAGTTTTCCTCAGCGAGAGAATATTCCGGACAATAATCGAAAAAAAATAATATTCTCTTGAAGCTTTATCAATGTCTATAGCGACAAAAGGTTTTGCCCCTTTATGTTCCTCTATTATCGGGAATAAAAGCAAACGCTTTCACTTGACCCAGATTCGCGGCGAACGTAGTGCGAGGATTTTTTTCTCATTCCGAGCGAAGAAAAAGCCTCGCAATTTTTTTTTCCTTCAAGCTCAAAGAAAATGAGGTAGACTCCATCAGAACGCTCTGAATACTGCCAGGAAGAAGTGATGAAGAACTCATGATTCTAGCTTTTTAGAATAATAATGCCAGTCACGATGCAAATTAAGTCCTTTCCAATATAGGAAACACCATGGAAATACCAGTTGCATTTGTTTCCCAAAATATAATCATTATGATGATCATGATGATAATCAATACGCGGAGAATTATTTTCATCTGTTCCACTGCTACCACCAGTTTGAAATCACTCTGTTAGTTAATGAAGAATTTAATGATTTCCATATTTAATTAAGATTTTATTTTATTCAACTTTTATTATTTTCTTCTGCTTCCACTCCTACCAGCAGTTTATCGATACAATATTTGAAAAGATCAGTGTCTCTAATTGTATGTAACAATATTTAATTTACTTTAGAAATATATTTAAGTTTGATAATCGAGAGAAATAAATGATTTTACTGGACAGATAAGTGATGCGATTACATTCAACTACACTGCCAGCAGATTCTGTAAATCATGAAACAATATAAAACGTTTTATGTTCGGAGATCAAATTTCCATGAGTTCGTCATTTCTTTCCTGTGTAATGTTCTGCAGTTCCACGGTTTCTCTTTCTGAATTATTCTTCAGGTCCCTAATCTCCACGATTCTGAAGGAAACAAAAGTGGTCGCAAGACAGAGGAAATTGCAACTGACGAGAGTTATCTTGGATACGGTGCTTACGTATATAGCACGGTAGCAAGGTTATAGAGATACAACGTTCAAGGCGATTGTTATAAGTTGCAGACAATTTTGCTCCTACTGTATGACCATTTCATCCATGTGCTGTCTTCTTCTTCTTGTACTTCCACTTTCGTTCCCATTCTGTTCTTATCGCTTCAGTTACTTTTTTTCAGTCTTCCCCCTCTCTGTTCACAAGTTCCTCATTTTCTGTATTTTTACACGTATGATGACCGTACTAATTAATGCGTCACCTATTGTGTACTGTTAATTGTTGCGACGTCCTGAGAATTTCTTTTACTCCTGATTGGAAATCTTGAGAACTATGTAAATTGTAGTGACAAGAACAAACTACAAGATAAAACAAAATTAAAATAAAATTAAAACAACTTTTATTTTCTAATTTAATTACTAATCTGTAGACTAAATATCAATGGATATTTATGCAAATAGTTCTTAAATGTCAATATACCAAAATTTATTTAGCTTCCCATATACTCTACGATGATAAATTTAATAGGAAAAGTTGGATTTGATAAAATTCTCGTTTTCTTAAATTAGCACATGTTCTTATCATACCAATTCATAAAAATCCCAAGTCCAGTAATTACTATTAATTGCCCGAGTTCAAAGAAGATCTTTAACTAATCTTACTTTAATAGTTCTTTACTAACGGTAATTGGTGCGCTGGTGGAAGCGAGGAATTGCAATTATGGCACAGATATAGCCGTTCAATGTTTATAACGCGAGCAAAATGAAAATGAAATTCAAACATTTAATATATGCCATATGAATTGTTTGGCCTTTAATAGCAATTTTTAAGTGAGAAGAGAAAGTTGGACAAGTACAACTTAGTGGATGGAGAGAAGTTTAACCTCGTATAAACTTATTGAAAATTTCTTTAAAATACTAATGAGATGTCCAATCTCCCATCAACTTTGTGTCATTAATTTCACTGTTATAAAAGATTTACAAAGCTCCTCACTTCAACATAATCTATTGAAAACTTTTAATAATGCCATGGGAACATTATTTTACAGAATGACCTTTTTCACCAAGAAACAAATGAAACTAATTTTTGTGTAAAATTAATTGACATGTGAACGAAACGTACATTGAAATGCATGCCAAATAGATTTTTGATTAATAAATGACAATTGATTGAAACGGAGAAACGGGAAACGGGAGTAATTAATTTTTATTTTCTTGTCTACAATACAACACGCTGGCGAATGTGTTTGACCAATGCTTGACATTTCCACTTAGAATGAATACAAACAAAAAATAGCTGATATTCAAACTACTATAACTTTATAAGTAATAGTCATACTATAACCATTCTAGGTTCTTTGTAAAGCATAAAGCCTCTGCTTCCAGAGCCTCCATCTGAATTTTAAAAAAAAAAAATTTTTCTTTCAAAAACCGTTCACATTCGATCAACTCCACCGACATTAAACAATTTCTTTAAGGACTAAAATCGCCATAAATTTCAAGATTCAAGTTGTAAGAGTACAAGTATTATTACTTATTTTGTTGACATATATAATTTCGTCTCTTCCCTTGACAAAGAGGGTAAGAAAGAAGCGTCCAAAATAAAAATCAATTTCTAATCTCACGGAGATAATTAAAAAGCCAGTTCCAGGAGACAGGTACGCAGAAACCGATAGCCGGCGGATTCAATTCAGTCACCTCTCCTGATGGACACTCAATTTCCACGTTTCCCACGGTCAATTTTAATCCTTCAAATTTTCTTCTGCCCCGTCGCGTCTTGTAATTCGACGAGCGCCGGTAAATCGGGCAATTTTCCCGGCTGCTGGTAGGATCCTCGGAAACATTTCGAAGACGTTCCGCGGTGGATGCTGGGTAAAAAGGCAAACGAAGGTGGCGAAGAAGGGGATGAACAGCCCCACTTTGTGTCCGTCGACGGTAACACACGCGATGGCTGACTAGAGAAACTGAGCACGTTGTGTACATCCTCTGTTGCTTACGCGGAGCCCATTTAAGCTTGAGATCCTGTGCGATGTATAAAAGTCGTGTGTTAAGCGAAGAAATTAATTTCGCGGTCGTGTGGCGTGTTTTGTAGCCTCGGAGACGAGACGCCTGCCGCCGCCTTTTGTCTCGGGCGAAACTTTCAACTTCCATTTTATAATTGTGGCGCGGTTCCAAAGTTGCTCGCGAAGCTAAGTTCTACAGAAGGGGTTCAGGTAAAACCGCGCGCGCTCTTAAGCGATTCCAGCGACACACAAAGCGGTTTGTAATTATCTGGAATTTATGTTGACCGTTTCAAGAGCTCGGCCCGCTAAATAAATTTCAGATGTTTCACTTAAACTCCGCTCCGATACGACGCACGAGCCGGAAGCTGGCGCGAGGGTAATTGATGGCATCGCTCGGAACCATTACGCGAAAAGTATTTTAATGAGCTGAACTCCGCTCGAACGACGGGAGAGAGAATGCGCCCGTGCTCTGTGCTTAATCGACGGGCAACGGGTTTTGACAAATTTTTCGGCGTCCGGGTCCTGCCTTTCGGTATGTTATTCAATTATGGCTGGTGTTCCTGGTCTCCCGATATTTTTCATTTCTGGGGAAATAGGAAAGGAGATTATGTTTCTCGAGAATTCGTGCAATTTATAAGTTAAATCATCCTCTTCTAAGGAAATTTGTGTAGTTCGTCCTTTATCATAGAAAATATCCCAACTGTAATTGAAAAATTGTAAGAGAACTTATCTGACCAGGGAAATATCGTTCATGACGGTACAACATTTTTGGGACACCGTGTAAAGGGGACACAGCGTGAAGCAGTGCTTTGAAATTCCATTCCACGTGCGGCCACTCACGACACAATCCAAAGTTTCATTTCGTCACTGTGACAGGCATTCCACGGGATTGGTTGATCACCGTAGATAAATGTGAGGTGCGTTTACCAGCTGTGAAACGCGCGAAAGTTTGCCAATACGACGAGAAATAGGTGGCGCCGGTGAAAGTCATAGGTTCACGCTGGTTATCCGCGTGACCGGAATGAAGCGGAGACTGTGCGGCCAACAAAGACCGAGATCAATCGATTTCGGAGTCGTTTACGAATTGGCGAAGGTAGGAGAGCGGAATTCTCAAAGGGCTCGGCAAGTCGTGTGCACAAGACACCGCATTCTCGTGTTTGTCGACATCAAGTAGCGAAGGGCCGCTCAACGGGAAGATTTTTCTCGCTTAGCCAGTCGGCTTGAATGGTGCTTGTGTTGTTCATCAAGTATGTTATCGTTACGGATTTTATGCATTTATGACAAAATTGAATAGCATTGAAATATTAATTTCGACCTAGTAAAATTATTGGGGAAAGGAACATTTTCTTAAATAGCTCCTATATCTTATAATGTAGCATTTATAGGAAAATAGAGTACATGAAATTCAAAATTGTTAGAAAATTAAAAAAATTGAAGATCTCAATATATGATTCATCCTCTGTTAAAATCATTAAGCGGAGAAATAACATTGAATTTAGTTTCTATTTCTTGCAGTCGATGCAGACAATTTTTATTTTGCATAAAGATGCGCAGTCTACTTATAACAAATACAGATCATTTTCATGCAAAGTAAAAATTAGGCTTTTATTTTATTTACCTAGTTGTATGATATACGTGTTGATGCCTACACGTTGCTCTATTCTACTAGCACCGGCTACAGCCTTATTCCACTTGTCTGACTATACGTAGATAATATCACTTGTAGAACCATAGAATCTTTATTCTACTTATAGAGTCTTTATTCTACTTGTGGTTGAAAAGAAGCCAGTTGCAATCAGCAATTATACAATCGTATTTCACTAACAACTATGTTGCGACGGCAACACCGAAGGTCGAGCATACCGTACCGTTCCTCCAAGCGACAAAGGGGCATACCTGAAAGGGATGTCCTAAAAAACGTGCGAATCAGCTGCGAACCGACCGAGAAAATTAGTTTACGACCACCGCAATTCGACAATCTCGACCCCGACAACACTTGCGACCGAAACAACGAAACGGCAAACGTTCCACCATAAATCACGCCATTGACGAACGAAGACAACACCAAGAAATTCCCTGACAGTTTCCCACTCTCATCAAACTTAAAACTCCTCCTAATACACCCACGTCCAATCACGAAACGCTACAGTCTCCCACCAAAATCCAAAACCATCCAATCACGACAAAACTAAACGGACGATAGACAGGACATGACTAGATAGAACAGAACAAATCGAAATCGCAGACGGACGAGACGTACTCTTCGAAACAGAAATACACAACGCGAACCATTCCATTGTAGTATAGTGTAATAAAGTGTACATAGTGAACAGTCTCGCACTTATTCTCTATCCAAGGTGCTCAATATTATCTAGTACATATTGAGAGAAGGCAACGGTATCAAATCATCGCTGCCTTCGTATACAAACTAGAAATACCGAAAATAATCGAAAATATTTATGTCAAAACCCAATATTATACATTGTGAATCTGTTTCCAATTTCGTTCATTCTACTTCGACAAGATTTCATTCACTCCCGTAAACCGCAGGCTATTCAACGAAATAAAATGCAATGCATATCCGGCACTGTACGTTTGATAAACATAATAGGTCGGAAGATTGCAGCCGCAATTGCAAGAAATTGTACAAGTATGCGCACGTCCCCTATCCTAAAGCGCAGCATAAAAGTAGGAAATCGACGTTTTGAACGACTAGACTCAAATCAACGCTTTGAGTAACGACTTCGTCGGTTTCCTTAATAGCGATTTGAATCCAGGAAATTCGGAGCACTGCATCAAGCGAAAGACCTTTCGTGAACTCTCGCCACCGTGATCCGGCCATAGTGGTTTTGATTTAAAGCTTCGCATACACCGAGGTAAATGGGAATGAACGATTCTAAAGATGTTTTCTCGATCCCCAATCGGTTTTGGAAAACGAAAATTATCTGTCGTATTATGTTCGATAAAAACGAAATGACCTTTCCAGTGAATGCGAATATGGTCAAACATTAAATGACGAATCGGCGATTCTAATTTCAATAGACATGCAGTTCACGTGTTCGTTCAGTGGACTGGACTTTGATGGTGCAGTTGATGAGAATTGTTGCAATTAGAACGGGGAATATTTTTTGTTTCCTTTTTCTCGGCGAGTTTTGAACGGTAAAAAATGTATGGGCGAATCGATATGACATTGCCGAGCTGATATTGAACGCCTGAGGCTGGACGATTACCTTTTTCTTCAAATATCGAGTTGCACGAGATTCTCGTTAGACATCGTATCGGAGCACGTGGAATAATTAAGCGCAAGCTTGATAATGGAATAACAACGCGCCTGCTTTTACTGTAAATAATGCGAATGGGTCCGGAGAGTGCGAGCAACTCCGTTATCGGTGCACGGCGTAATTGTAATTTGCATTGTTTAAAATCAGATAAATAGCGGTTCTACAAATCGATCAGCGTTGTCCAATGCGCCCGAACTGTTCTGGAGCGTTTGTGTTGCCTATGATTCGTCCGCTCTAAGGATAGTATTAATTGCCATTGAAATTACTCGTTGCAAAAACCTAACGCTTTAATTCGTGCTTTTTATAGTGTATGCGTTCGCAGTTTCTACGCGTAGAAATCTGCGGAGCCACGAAAATACGAGAGAACCATACAATGCACTTTATTAACGAAAATAATTGAATGCGTTTGCACGGCCGAATTTGTTTGCTCGCAAAACACTAAATTGGAAATATCAGAAGGCAAATAGTAGTTGGTAGAATTGTTAATTGCTGACTAAACTTGATCGAGACGATCGTCGAGCAACGATTTGTCGGGTGCAATCAATAACGCAATTAACGTTTTGCATTTTCAGCAATAATTTTGTTAGTTGAATATTTCATTTGTCTAACTATAGGATGATTCTACTGTTTCAATAATAGGCTGTTTCTGTTCCATTGGCCTAACTTCATGTTGTCCATATCCAACTTAACTGATCGTAGTTTAATTGTCTGACCATATGTGTCCCTATTCTACTACCATGCACTCTTATTCTATTTGTTTGACCATAGGTCCGTATCTACTTGTGCAACCGTAGGATGTCCCTATTCTACTTGTTGATCATAAATCTCGGAAATATTACTTTTCTTATTTAAACAATTTTATACCAATGCTTTCTTAGTATGGCAAATGTTTAAATTAAATATAAATTCGATCAGAAATTGAAATGAAATATAGTGTACACAATATGTACACTGCAACGAACATCGAGCAAAAAAATTTTTAAATAAATATCTAGCTTCTCAATCTGAGAGGTTTCTATCTCTCCATGTTCGTTAATTGCTTTCGACTATATGAATGTACACAGCTATCAAATTAATCAATACAGCACTTGATGGCAAAAAAGAAATACCAGTTCTGTCTTCACGTAGTTATTAACGATATTGCCTTGAAAACATTTAAAAAGAACTATTATATTTCCATTATAACTGAAATGAAATGTTAACGAAAAATAGATTGCAATATTTATGTTCTGTATCATCGGTACCACGTGCAGTTTGCGAAGTGGGAGAAAAATATATCACACGGTAAACGAAATGAAATAAAGTTGTACGGAAAAATGAAAATTGACGTTGATATGGGACTACGTCTAATTGATCAAAAATTTTGGATTAATTTTTTTATATTTTTAATAAAGAACCCACACTTTCCGTAAAAGCATAGAATACAGAATATATTTTTGAAGCAGCCTTAGGCGCGTCATTATATTTATTATCAGAACCTGAAGTACATTGTTAAAATTGATAAGAAAATTCCGAACATCAATGCTCGAAAATGCCCACATCAAAAGACATGCAATGTTTCAAGAGCAATCTTTATTAACCTTTAATAACCTTTGCTATTGAACTTTTGCCTGTGAGGCGTCATATTAAATTACTATGAAACAAGAATAGATCTCGCGGCGATCTAGAAAATGAATTGAACGATTCCGTGCGTGATGTCGATCAACTGTTTCACCCTTGAACGGCCGTTCCGGAAACGGAACTGCAACGGATAACGATCGCATCGTTGATATTTTTATCGGAGGGGGCCGGAACACGTACTGCCGAATCGACGGAGCACACTTTGTTGATGCTAAACGTTGTTTCAGAAACATGTCGATAGGAGCGTATACACGGTATGTGCACCCGAACGACTGTCGTTTCACACGCTGCCGACCAGGGAGTAAATACTGAATCGATAGCCCGTTGTATTACCGGCGTATGGCCGGTTGTAGATATCATTTGGAGGACGCAAACACCGACAATGACGCCGTTCCCGTATAATTGTTAATTAATACGGCACATCTGGCGGTACTCGAACGATAATGTTTTGCAAAATATCTTAAACGAGTGGCGAGAGAGACAGAGCCGAGGCCGGATGCAAACAGCTGTGTCCAACAATGGGAGCAGTATTACTGACCTTGTTCGTGATTTGAAGGGAATTGCGTTCATTAGAGAGGCGAAAGAGCAGACAAATCTACGGGACGAAGCACTCGAAACGAAACTATTCCCGTTTATGTCGATGAAATTGTCTTTACGGAGAAGTACGATGCAATAAAGCTACATTTTAGGCACACAGAAGAACAATTTTAATGTTTACTCCAGTAGGTAAAATCGGCAAATAGGCTCTAGCCAATATCATTCTTAAATCCATTAATTTTGTTTTAAACAAAGTTACTAAGTGTTCTTGAATGAAAATTTGGGAAAATAAAATGCAATATTTTGTCACACCAAACGCGGTTCACGCGACTATCACGCTTTGTAGCTCACATATAAATTAACACGCAATTTAATTAAATACAGCGGGAATCACAAAGTTTTCGACTCAAGTTTGAATTTCATAGAAGGTATGTAATCGAATTCCACTGTGCAAAATTATGCGAAGCTCATTACATCTCATACCGAATTTTCTTCTTACACAAAAAGGTTTCAATATGGCGGTGTACTAAGATTAAATTAAAAATTAAATTGTCCTAGGTGTTCCCATTTTCTTTCTTTTCTGCGTTTCTTATTATTCATATATCCTTTAGAAATTGTTTCAACTTCTATATTCTCATTTTAAATTTAACGCTCCCATTTTTGGACATCATTAATTTGGACAATGCAATGCACAGAATTTATTAATATTGCAGCCCATAAAGCGATCGTGAAATTATTTATTATAAAATACATTTACTTCGTGAAATATTAATTGCCCATGACCAATAATTCCGTCGCAGCAAAATGCATTTCACAAAACGTTGAAGCACATCATTAAAATTTGGAGGTCTTGTAATTTCGAAGAGAAAAAAGCTGAAATAAGGGTTTACCTCAAAACTGTTTCTTGCAATTTCTGCCAACATGTTTATATGAAAATACGCAGTACCGTTATATCAGATAATGGAATCAGTGGACTTGCATTATCCTGCAATGCGTGAAACAATGTAACCACAAAAATCAAGTATGAAACGAACCGAATACATCGCAAGGAAATTAATTTTCAATATTAAACATTTTCTACATTCGTGAATTATTGTATATATTCTTTTCATTGTGCAAGCATACGTTAATTCTATATTTAACATACGGTCATTTATTATATTTAATACATTTCGTTTAATATTCAAAACTCTAAGCTACAACAATGCACAAAATTTAAGCTACAAAATTTAAAAATTATTTTAACATGACTATTACGATTAAAAAAATGATTCAGGATTTTCGCTTTGTTTTTTCACAATTGAACTAAAGTTTCCCTTAACTCCGATCGGACGTACTCATTACAAAACCGAATGATCTCTTTCGAGCTTCCGAGCACGTACTCACGCCATCCCCATTATTAGTTGCAAGGTGTCTAATGAGCACCCTTCCAATGATCTTCGGAAGTTTCGCCACTGAAAACACAAGTTACGGATCAGTCGCATCGTACAGATTTCGACTTTCGGTCCCGAAACTTCGAGCCCTGGCAACCCATAGATACAAAAGCGAATAGTTTCCCTCGCCTCAGACGCATAAATCTTAAATGACTTTCGTCGAACGTCTCTTCGAAGGACAATTGATAATAGATCGAATCCCTCTGATTTCATTTGAGACTCGGAGACATCGCCGAGGACAAGTTGAACGAAACCCTCAAAATTTACTGCTCTCTTCACCTGAACTATTTCGGAGTAAATGGTGATGAATGGTCTTCACGATGAGAGATCGGAATAATGAAGAAGATCCCAGCGTCGGAGATATTGGAAATCTTGATTGTTTTCTCAGTGCCGAATTTTACTCAATGAGTGACGTTAAGTTGAATAAAAAGTCAATGTTCATCACATTGAAGAAATTCAGTCTGCCAAAATTGGACTGCAGCTAGATGTTCAGATTATCTAAAATAATGTTGGAATTTTCTAAAAGTATGAACTTTTTTCCTCCAATGAAGTTGATAAATTGGATAACAATATTTTAATAGCTGCTCGACTTATATTATAATTTATTTATGCGTTTTATATATGAGCATGTGCTGCCATCTAATGGCTCCGTTCGTTAGACGACGCCCGACATTCACTACATACCAACATGGCGGCGCCCACAAATACCAAAACCGGTGGAAATCGCTGAACTTTAAACATACATATCTTTTCAACCAGTGGATTCCTAAGATTTAAACTTGAATTTCCGGAATTTTCTCGTCAAAATATACAGGTTTATACAAAATAAAGTTAAAAATGTCTGGTTTCCTCAGAAAACTTCTGAAAAAGCATTAGGATCAATTTTAATTCATCCTTACGTTACTCTTCTGCTGCTGAGGCTATAACTCTAGAACATGAAATCCTATTTGCCCTCGCTTACTCCTCCAGCCCCATAAAGCTCGCATAAACGTCTGCAGTCTAACTGCGACCGAATAAAACAGCGTTCACGTTAATAAAGCATAGATCAAATGAAGAAATTCACTAGCGATTAAAGCGAATCTGGGTCGTCGGTGAAAATTCCCATGGTTCTGGCGTTAAAACGGGTTCGAGCGCAAAAGGTTAACTCGTAGGAGTTTCTTCCTGGCTGTGTGTTCCCTCTCGCTGCACCACTGTCATTTCATCTGATAGAATTTCCCCAGAGGTAGAACTGTCAAGCGAGGTTCTCTCCCGACCGATTATCGTATCCAAAACTTCGGGACGATCCCCTAGCGTCGCGCGACCGTAAGGAGAGGCGCGTTGTTTACTCCGGTCACGGCCGAAACAAAGTAAGTAGAACAGTAAATTGAAATAGAATCTATCTTGGTATCGACGCAAGACATCGATCGCGAGAAAGAGAGAGAAAGAGGGGTGGGGGGTCTCTCTGTGCCTTTCAAGGAAGAACATTCCGCGACCGTCTCTATTTCCGTAGGTGATCTGATTTCGTGGAACTCGATTATTGCCCTCTCCCGGCCTCCTTTGAGGGGTTCGACTCCTTTGATTTTCTACGGCGATAAAGAGAAGGAAACTGTACACGTGCAAACGAATCAATTCCGACGCGGTAGATCTCGATAAGAAAATGAGGTCCCGGAATTGCGCCGTTTTGTGGAGAATTTCGAAGAAAACCGTTCTACCCGAGGACACGGGGAAGACGGGACCCGTTGCCGCCGAATTACCAAATCGAACCGAACGCACAACTTCTTTGACGCCATCTTTCATCCGCGCTTTTGCGTTGCCGATTGCGCGACGGATTTCGCTGAGCTTTTTGCGAGAAAATGTAGATTTTTAAAAGTTTTCCATGGTAGTTGATGCAGGTTACAGAGAGGGTGAAAATACACTTGGAGATGTCATAGATTAGGTACTGTGAACAAGATAAGGGTTCTGCCTTCATTCTATGGGGAAATGTCGACAAATAACGTTAGCAAATGACAACACTATTTGGAAGTTTATTAGAATTAGAAATGGATAGAATAGACTGGTCGAACAGAAATAATATTTTATCAACAGTGAATTCTGAAAGTAGACCTATACTTGTAATAAGCCATGTGTGTCCCTGCTAGAAAGTTATTATCACCGAAGTAACTTTTGAGAGTCTTGACAGAGTATAAATTGCAAGGTAAGAGGTTAAACTAGAAATTTCATGCCATCGAAATTTTCAGGACACCGATGATCCCTTGTTATAAGTTATGATTGAACCAAGTTTAATCTGTGTGCTGGGAACGTGCAGTATAGTGTGATCGCGATATTAGGAAGGAGTTAAAATCGTGTTTCGGTCTCTGTAATAAAAAGGCTAATAGAATTACGCGATGCATATGATCTTGGATTTTATTAATAGTCTGACAAACACTAAAAACTTCAATTTAAAACGGGATAAATGCTGGTCGACTTGCAATCAAGCAAACTATTTTATTATTTGGTCCTCGGTATTTTTGTTCGATGAAAACAATAAAATTCGCTTTAACCACGCGGTATGTATGAAAAATCGTGAAACAATAAACTTTATTGTTCAATCCACTGAATTGTGCAGATCAATTTTCAAATACATTTACAAATCGAAAAGTTCGCGGAATAGCATTGGTATTGTAAAAAGAAACGATAGTATTGGAAAGTTTCACCCCCGGCAAGCGCTCTATTCTATGCTACTGTATTCCAGTTCGTAATCCATTTTTGTTATCGCCAGCGACAAGCCGATTATCATGGGAACATAATATTCTGTTTTTCAATCGCGAAAAGTTAGCGAGAAAAATTGAAATTTCTTCGAGCGCGCGCGAAACGCAATCGCGAAGGGCTCGTCGCTGGGCGATTCGAGGGTGGAGGTAATCCTTTTTTAAATATACTTACCGACTGCGAGTTGATCTAACGGGGCCTTTGTTTGTCGTTTGACCGCAATTGTTGGACAACTTAACGCGTTGTCCCCTAGTCCCTGAGAGCGTTTTGTTGTCTTAAGGACTCGTAGAACCATGGAGTTCGTTAAGGACTAGTATGTGTTAGCAATTCAACCTGCACACCGGCATGGTGACTCAGTATTTGCGCACATATAATTATTCAAATTCGCGGTAATGGAATTTGGAACTAGACCGGCGCTCCCGTGTACGTAAAACCGCGGCTCAACGATATTTGTCTATAAAAGGCGGCAAGTCGATGCTGCGGACTTAATTACGTGGCGAAAAAGTTTGAAAAGAGTGGAATGCAATTAACAGCTTTGTCGGTGGCTGTACTTTTGTCAGTCGGTGGCCAGACGACTTACAGCCATTAGCAAACTGCGTGGAATGCAAGATAAAAATTGTTAAAAATTTTCTTTCTTCCTTTATTGATCTTATTAAGAAGAAATTAATACATTAATATTTAAACATTTTTTTAAAACGTCTCTGCTTTAAATTGCACCTACTTACGCTGTTATGAATGCATGAAATCCGCAGTCTACTCATCAGAATTTTCAGTATTGATAAATAATGATAAAAAAATTCTTGAGTATTACTTTATACAGACTTTCTCTTTTTTTTTGATAAAATCGTTTTAGTCGAGCTTTTTTGTGTTACCGATAATACTTACTATTGTTTATTTGCCTAGATTTCATAAAGATGTAATATTTAATAAATGTATTATTCCGAGGGGTATGCACCTATTAGTGTGTAAAGCTAAAAGTACAATACAGTGCAGGTATAGCTCTAGTATGTCAGTTAATTGAAAGACACGATCATTTTGATGGGGAAAGTTTGGTGCGGCAGAAAATTCATTTTGCCTGTAGTAATTTAAGGGAAGTGCAGTACCTAGTCTAACGTTTGTTATTAATACATTATATAAACTTCCTCGTACAACTTATTTGTATGTCGAATTATCTTAATCTTTTTTTAATCGTTTTAGAAAATTGGTTTACCGTGTGCGTTAGTTTCACATGAACATTAATTTATCTGCTCAATAAGCACCATTAATCACTGAAAAGGTAATCATGCATTATAATTTAGTATTTACATTTGTCAGATCTGTATAACTGTTCGTATCAAACAAAATTGTGTATTTCGATGGATATTAATTATTCCAGAGGTATATGGAACTCGAATTCGCAGCATCTGTTGTATTCTGTACTAAATTAGTATAGTTTATGTCATCGTTCATTTGTTGGTTAACAAAACAGCTGGATCCAATAGTGTATTTATTCATACACACAATTTATCAAATAAATGGTCTAGTCTCAAAATGTTTTTATTACACGGAAATTAAGAACATTTGAGAGTGTTTATATCACTGAATATCGCTGAATTCTTTGACGCCTCTACATAATATTTAACCGTGTAGGTCGGCCAGCAATTAGTAACGGAGTACTGAGCTGTTAATTGCTGCCACGTGGTCTGGCGCGTACCTGGTCTCGGGTCGTTAAAGCAATACTACTTGGACCGTGTCTACAAATGAAATTGACAAGTCCCATGGTCGTTTCACGTATGTTATTCAAACGGTTAAAAACACTTACCACTGTATTCTACACATAGTACGTGAAGCACTGTCTTTATAATGTAAAATAATAAATTAATTTTTATGAATTGAGTAAGCCTCCGCAAAATTTTGTCTTTTTCAGCGAACATTTCAGACAAACATGATCATAAAAGAGTTTTCATTAAGTGAGTTTTCAAATAATAATGTTTGATAAAATTGTATACGGTACTATTTTATATTTGCTGTGTAAAATTGCCGTTTTTTAGTAGAGTAGTAATTCAACAAAACAGTAGTGAATATCAGCTGATGTATTTTACAAATAACACAGTATTTTAAAGACAGGATTTCAAAATTTACAAACCATTATTTTTCAGTTAAAAATAGCGTCGAATAATGTGGAGCTGCAATATCGATGCCACTGGTGAACATCCTAGAACGTCCTAAAGGACAATGTTAAGGCTTATCGGGTATTTAAGTGTTGCGGCTTGTATTGCCAAGGCTATCGCTTTCTCCGACAAGCACGTCTCAAGTATCTAACAGTACTTCATCCAGGAATTCAACAGTCCCTTTGTCCACAGACGGGGAAGCTTCACGCTTGAAACTGGTGTCCGAAATAATTGTATCACATAGCAAATTAAAAATAATCCCATTCGATTCTATCCAGTAGAAGCTTTACATATTTGCACCAAAATCTGGGCACACTGTGCGATTTAAATGTCCTGTACGATTTAAAAATTCTATATCGCAAATCATTTTCAAAAAGCTGTCTTCACAATTATTTTTAGATAACTAAGCTTTGGTAAAAATGATAAATGGTAATTCAATTGATACAATCAATTCCAAGTACAATTTTTAAATTTCACTTATTTTGTTAGGATAAAAAAAAGTTGTCGATTTCACTTTCTATATCACATTCGTTGTTTTAATCTGTGACATTTCATTTTTTCAAAGAAGCAATTTTCATGAGACGCAAGAAGAACTTTTAACCCTCCACGACACAAATTTCGAGCACTTACTGTTTTAATAGCGCAGACAAAAATATAGAAGTACGAATGAACTCGAGAGCAAAATAAATTCATTCTGCAATTATTTAGAACGATCGATGTAGGAAGTTTTAGGACGCACTTGAACTCACAGTGGATACGTTTCCCCTTCTTCGTTCTGTGCACTCTGTAAAATGGAATCCACACTATTTCCACAATTGTTATTATATTTTCCTATTATTCATGAAATTATTTCATTTTTTGAAATTTTTCAACAATTTTCAAGGAACTGTCTAAGAGGCGTAGAAACTATTAATTCCATCTTAACAAAGTATAATTTTAACGTTGCGTTTTATTATCTTGTTTTCTTACACCTCCGTGCTATTATTTTATATTATTCTCTGCGTAAAGTCTGATTCCAGTTTTTGTTCTGCGCGTTTAAAAATGAAAATTTGTGTTATTCTATTTACGTTTCTAAATAAATAGTTTTTACCTCTCCTATGAGAAACTCGTCAAGTCTGGCTTTCCCGAAATTCTGTTTAAAAGGCTGGGAGAGCAATGAGAAAATAAAAAATATATAGTTATTTAATTAAAAATATTTTCCTTATGTTTGAAATATTCTCAACGCATGGGTAAATTAAACAGGTGACGCTTTAAAATTCGACACAGTATACGTTACGTTTACACATTTATGTATAAATTTGCATACTATGTACCAGTGAAATCGTTTCGTTAATGTAATTTAACAGCTATGCATTTACCGTTCATTATAATATATTATAATGTAATATACTATAATGTAATATATTATAATATATTATAATGTAATATATTATAATGTAATATATTATAATATATTATAATGTAATATATTATAAAAAAATTTTTTAATCGTCATTTTTTTGCAACAAATAATTAAACTATTAGTATTAGCGACACAGTCTCAGTCGATAAATTAAATTTCAGATCAATAGTATATTATACTATATTATATGTTATATTATTTGTTGCAAAAAAAATGACGATTAGAAAATTTTTTAATTTTGAAGAGATACATGATAAATATTTAGAAGCGTTCCAAATATTTTAATAAAGTTCAGAGTTGCAAGCACTCTGAAATGGTATAAATAAGTATAAAATTCACCTCATATATTAAAACCATCTTTCCAGAGATACTATTTGTTACATGACAAAAATATATATTCACGCATTCTTTTATATTTCTCCCATCTAATTTAAACGCTCGTTCATTCATTTTCTTCGTATATCAGTTCTCGTTTATTAAATGCTTCTTCATTCTTCTTCATTCTTTATACACGCGAAAAACAATTTGCGTGTGCTTAAAAAAGAAATGTAATTTAATAAAATCCCATGAACCCAGCGCCGGCCTGGACAACCGGCTTCTTTCCTTTCTGCTAATATACAACGACATATATTTTCTGTGTATAAAATATTTACATATATATTGGCTGCCGTGCCTCTGTAACAGTAGTTTACTATATAACAGGTATTCCTTGTGTACATGCAGGCGAAACCGCAATCTGCTCAGGATATTTAATAAGCCGTATTATTTTCTCTGTCGAGGAAAAATTAAATATTTTGCTCCACAAATCTTGTTCACAAATCCAATCT
Organism: Lasioglossum marginatum; assembly: GCA_028455795.1. Lineage (NCBI taxonomy): Eukaryota > Metazoa > Arthropoda > Insecta > Hymenoptera > Halictidae > Lasioglossum > Lasioglossum marginatum. The sequence goes on along the minus strand of CM052265.1, from coordinate 14,784,595 downwards.
AATCATTTTTAAAAATACTTCCAAAAATAATTACAAATGCTACAATATATGCTTCTTATTCGTGGCAGCAAGGAGTGATTTGTATAAATCACTTGTTCCTTTCCAAGTACATTAAATTTTAATTACAAAAATACTTCCTCGGAGCTCCTTTAAAATATTATCTCGAGATTGACAAAATATTGAATAACAAAATTTTCACCAATATTTAAAGTACTTGTAAATCGAATTAACTTTCATAAAATATGACGTTTCATTTTAAGTAAGTCGCAATATATTCATTGTCCTGATTAGAATGCCAACATTTCATTTACCTCATTTTGATTGACGGTAGACAGTAATAGAACTATGTTAAACATCGTATTTCGTTCTACATTGCTGTCCATTCAGTTTAGTACAATACAGTCTCCGGAACGTAAAATCTGTCAAAATACGCTCGCTGAACACGTTAACCAATTAAAAGATATTTAAATAACTGTTACAATGAATTACAACGCTCGCAGCATCGGTGACCACTATTACCCAATTACATTACGCGGTTTCTGATTATTATGTGGCCCGACAATGGAATTCCGGCGTGATGCATGCGAGACGAGAAAATTCAGTGGCCAGTCGACGCACGGAACGCAAAAAGAGCGGGAAAACGCAGGATCGTGGACTTATCCCACAACAAATGGAATTTATTCGTATACCGACGGGCGACGTGACGGGACGCGCGAATTATGCCCAACCGTGAATTTACCATTGTAAACGTCATGGAAAATTTAATCCCTTAATTTCCAAATAAGACAACAGGAGCACGGCGAGGCTGATGGAGAATATTTCAGAAGTATACGTATATACAGGAACACTTTAAATTTTATTTGTCCGCTCGGTGAAACGCATTCACAGGCCCGGCGAGGGAATTAAATTTTCCCCTCCGTCTTGCTCATCTTTCGAATAAGAGCTGCATCCGTGCCGGAACGACACTCTTTATCCCAAGATATAGAAAACCCACGGGCCAACAGCTGGAAATCAGTATTTCTACCGTTATCGGCTTTTCATTTCCATTTCTTTTTTCCATCGATCCCGATGATGAATTCCGTTTCGACGTTCCTCCACGCGGGATAATATCGAATACACACGCCGCGACTTTTTCTAGCGAGCACATAAATAACTGTGTTCCGCGTATTCCGTTCCTCTTCTGTATTAATAATGGATATCCTTGAGTAAAAGCTATGGAACAACAAATCGCTAACGGAAAGTTGTGCGCTTTTTCTTGTACAGAGCTTGACCCGCAAAATATACAATAATCGATATCTCTCGATAGATTCAAAAAGCGTTGCTTTCTGTAGAATGATTGAAAAATGAAAATGTAGAATAAAGCCTGTAATCTCTAGTAATTTTAAATGAAGGTTAGGTATATTGAGGGAGAGGTACTCCATTTATCATTTATTTAATTACTTCTCGTACTCCATTTATTTCAATAAACGATTTTTTTTGCACTTTAATCCCATAGTGCAAATGAAGCATCTTAATTTTAAATTTAAAAAGAATAAGGAACTTTTGAATTGTTCAGGTAAAATCGAATATCTGGAGTTGAATGGTTAACATTTTCATAAAAATAATGTTTGTTTTTGAATGTTGTAGAAACGATACTATCTGAATGTAAAATAAAATTGAATCGAAGTTTTTGATGTCCGATAAACTGGAGGACAGATATCATGTCAACCGTCAATGAAGCAATTTCACGTCCAAGTCCACAGGCGATAGAATCTATATTTCTAAGTAAAAGAAACTAAAACAATTTGGACAGTATGACAAAATTGTAATAAAAATGTATAGAGGGATTCTTTATAAAAACGAAAATGAAATTCTATAACTTTGTATATCACGCTTAAAATATTTTAGATGAAGACTAAATCAATTTCAATTAATTAATTTCACTAATAATTTCAATGGGATAAAACTGAAGAAAGTCCCCTTTCTGTGTGTGTATTTCCAAGAATTTTCTCAAGGGATCGTATTAAAATTAATGTTAAAATAAATGTAGATATACGCCAGAAAATTTTCTCCATTTGCAATCGGTCTTTGAGCAATTCGTTCGAAAAAGTGTGAATTGGCTGGCAAAGAACTCTACTAACTTTATTTACCCTCGGAACGTGAATAGGGCGTGCAGCAGCAGGAAAATACTGTGCGTTATTTTGATCAACAATAGAACTTCCATTTCAGGCAGGCTTCAAATGGGAACGGTAAATGAAATTTCATACACGCGAAGTTGTTACAAAAGAACCGGACAGTTTGAACATTTTACAAGGAAAAAATCTGTTGAAAATATCGGGACACGTTGGCGTTTAATTTTTTCGTCGCACGATATGTCGCATGCGTTCATGGATGGACCATGGTAACGCGTTCAACCTTTAAATTAAATACAGGTGGTCTTATGGGAGTCCTAACTTTGCACAAACATACAGTTGTACCAAATTTCCTCTGCTGATCATAGATTGCCAAACTTTCGTTGTCGACAATAACAGAACCTGTTTCGCTTAATTGTAGAATTCAAAATTAGTTTCTACCCTGGCGCCCTGGCATCATCGTGGGAACAAAAGCTCAAGAGTATCATTTTTAATTAGTTTGATGCACTTTCCGACTCGCTTAGTAGTTCCTTTTTACAATGTCAACCTCGTAGTAATGCATCACGTTCGCACATAATTGCATTCACATATGGGTCGCCGGATAAATAAGTCAATTATGGCAGCGGATGCGGGCGACCTAAAATGACAATGTTGAAAATCACACTACCGAGGATTAATAACATTACAAACTAATTCGTAGCTTTCTCTCTCTTCGTTTTATTAACTATTTAAAAATAAGTAAAATACATTCTACTCTAAAAATAATCTACATCACAAATGAACGTGACACATTTGTTTCGATGTTCATTAACGTGTTGCACTAATTTTTCGAAAATATTCGAAACATTCGCAACAATGGAGGTACATGGAGGAAGCGAAACCATCGATCTAACAACATTTTGAAGCACCACATGACAAATAGCTCGCAGCAATAAGGTCAGTAATGCTACAGCAATAAATTTGTAAGGAAAATTGTAAACTCGCGGTTTCTCTTGGACATTGAGGAGTTAAATTACACCCATGATTTATCTGTCGGTTGTCATTTAGGGGTTAATGCCCAGCTTTGACATTTGAGAGGTTAAGTTGCAGGCATGGTTTATGTTCCACTTCGACATTTCAATGTTTAGTTACAAGTATAGTTCTCCATATAATGAATTTATACTTGACTAACAATTAAAAACCAGACGATTAATTTCACAAATGTGTTTCATACAATTTACCGATGACCCGGAAAGGTGTATCACATGGAGGAAACAAATTCCAAAGTTCGAAAAATAATAATTGAACTTTCAGAGTATCGACGTGAAAATTGTTTGAAATCTCTCCACGTTCCAAACAAATTGGTGATCTGTAGTTTGCAGTTATTGTTGCCTATAAAAGTGGAAGCAAATTGGTACAGAACCTAGTTTTATTTTAGTGAATATACGCGTGCAAATTGCTAATATATTTTTCCAGTATTTTTTCCATACGATATTACAGAGGACCTAAAAAACATATAGAAACCATGTTTTTTAGTTATTCGGATTTAAACGAAGCTAGAAAAGAAATTTTTTTAAATCCGATTTCGACGCATTTTCTATTTATTTCTGCAAATTACGATAATCTCATCTTTTGAAAACACATCATTTTTATCCCTTTCGTTTGAAATGCATACGAGTGCACGAACTAAATCGTAAAAGTAATTAAGTTGCACAAAAGATTCGTCTGAATTAGTACATTCACATGTAACTAGGAATTAAGTGCAGGGATAGAGCAAGAAGTGCTATAATCTTCAAAACGCACTGTTCAGAATGCAGGCACCCTTACCCCCGAATTCTAAAGCTGATTATACGCAGATTTAAATTTTAATCTCACTTTTCGTGCTCTAAATGACTCCTTTCATATTTTTGTTTCTGCGAAAGAATACTTATTTGTTATTGCCTAAAACAAAATAATGAGCAAATATATGCAGTCAAAAATAGAATTGCACAAATTTTGTCCATTTCGAAACAAACAGATTTTCTTCAATAATTTTTCTAAAATAGTATTCGAATGCACAGTACAAACTTTAGTACAATATTTGTGATCGATTGATGATAACAGCACAAAATGTGGTTCTATTCTACCATATACTGTCACACGAAAGTTCGTACGGCATCACTGGATTCATATGACTCAGAACTTGTTTAAACTGTACACGTATAGTGCAAGTTCTCGTTTGATTCGTAGTCTATGCTTCCAATTTTGCAAATTAAACCTTTGAGCTGCGTACAGCTTTATGTACAGAGCTATTAATAAATCAAGGGAAGTAGCAAGCTAGTGGGACATGAAGACACATCTTATGAACTTCGTACAAGCGTGTATCATTCTCACGTAAATGTTTATTATTGCTTCTACTAAGTTAATAATGTTGGATAAAAATATACTTGAATCATAATTTATTAAGAATAATGATCCAGCATTGTTCTTACGAATAATGCTGCAGAAATCAATGCTTGTTTCAAATAAAATGTAGCCAAAGAAGACAATCATTTTAATTATTTTTTAATTTATTTGGATAATGTCCTGGAATAAAGAATAGGGATTGTACAGACTTTTTCAAAATTCTTTTTCGAGTGGAATCGAAAAAGGCCCGAGCATAATCGATGTAGACCTTGAAAATTCACTCGCGGTACGACGAGCACAATTTATCACTGCACGTTTTCTCGTGGAATCTCGAGATATTCAGTATCGCAGAACAACAGGATAATGGCTAGGTGCATCAACAGCAACAAAAGGTATCGCGGAATTCCGTTCCCTCATTTATAACAGTATTCCGGGAACCAACAGTTCATGCATCTGAATCTCCGTCGGTTTATCATCATAGCCGATCCTGCAAGTAATTACAGTAGGCTACGTGTGTATATATGTTCTAATTCTAGTACTGGTTTTCTTCATTCAGGCCACCGATAATTAAGTGACTCGAGCTTTCAGCATCGCAAGGTTTGATATGGTTGGCAACAATGGCCTAGTAAGACGAGAGAAGGAACATTAATTCCGCTACACGAGAACGGCCGTCTTCGCGAGTAAACTATAAGCACTCGATGACATCCCTATTGTCGTATCATTACGTGAGGATTAAACCGAGTGCCTTAATCTCGTAACTGAACTTAGGTTTACGTCCTTTGAAACTGCGCTTCAAAGTGACTGATTATTAGTCATTTCGAGCGTCTAAGGGTATTGCATTATCCTATCGTGAACCATTTCACTACCATGCACGTGGAAACATCTTGTGAGCTGGGGCACTACATTTTTGCCAATATTGTACTAATATATACTAAATAATAAACTCTTCCCAGAAAGTATATTTTAATATTTTACATCAAAGCCAAAGCTTTCTAAATCTCATCTCTTCTCGCGCCTTTGAAATGTCTCTAGTCTCTCAATTAACAGCGTTGAAATGTTTCGAGGTGTGAAGAAAAAAGTAGATTCGAAACTTCTACTAATTGTTGGAACTTCAAAGCTCCTCTCAGGAAATACTGTTACACTCCAGTAACAAGCTGAAATTTTCTGAACCCCCTGTTCTCATGCATTGGAAACGTTCCAAGTTCAACATAGTCACATATTCATAGATGAAAATTAGATTTTGAAGACACGTGAAACCAGGGGACATTTAGCAGTTGTTTGAGCCTTTACTTGACTGCCACGTCATCATGGATCATATATGTGAATCGCACAGTTCTTCATCCAGTAGTTTATAAATAAATTTGCTTAAATCCGACTGCCTTGAGATTTGTATGAACTAAAGAGTTCAAGAATTAATCACAGTGATAAGCTTGAAATCTGAAATTTTCATTACTATACAGTAGGCTTCCGTATAACGTAATCAAAAAATTAAAATGACTGTGTATACAGTGGATCCAAAAAATATTCAAACAATACATTTAAAAAGAATATACATCGGTCACATCGACTGATATTGAAATAAATTCTTTCCAAAAGTAAAATTGGATGTACACATAGAAATTAAAGATTGAACTTAAAAGATGAGCTTTGTACCTTCAAATGAAATATGATAAATCTGTAGATTATAATAGAAATTCTTGATTATAACTAGACTGCGAATGCTATAACGATGCTTTCAATGTAACGAAGTCATTAAGGCGTGAAATCAATTTTTCTTTTATTCCTGCTTCCCACAATAAATGCAGAGCATTTTTATTTTGCATAAAGATCCGCAGTCTAATTATAACATTTGCACTCTGAAAACGGATATTTCAATGCACGACCTAACTTCCCGGAAGGAGAAAACGAAAAATCGATCAGGTCTCCTAGGATCCACATCGCACATCCGAGATTAGAAATCGCGGCCAGTGGAACACGAGTGCAATGCGTCGGCAGGAGTGAAGCTGATTGAAAGACGACGCATCCACGTCATGGATCTTCTTCATCGCGATGGCCGCGTTCCACCTTCGAACTCTGCGACAGCAGTTCCCGATCCGTGAACGGCTCTGTCTGCAAGAGCAGAGTGAGAGAGAGTGAGAGCGAGAGAGAAAGAAAACAGAGAAAGGCAACGTTTCCGGGAGACGAGCTCCCGAGGTCAATCGAGTGGCTCTTCTCCGCCACAGTGACTTCTGTCGTAAAGAAGACAGAAAGGGTAGGGAACAGTCGCATAAACGAACCCCGGGCTGCGATTCCCTCGGGGCTGGTGTTCCTCACCGGGGGAAGGAATTCCCCGAGCAGAAGTTTCGTCGCGATCGACAACACGGCATCCCGGGATATCGTCTCGCATGCGATAAGGGCTGGTGTGTTCTCTCTTCTCTCCCTCTACTTTCTCGTACCCATCCCCCCGGCGATACTTCGCCGAGCCACAAGAAAGTGCGGCCGAGATACGTTTTAAATTTCGTGCTCCGCCCCGGCAGATAGATTTTAATGGACTTTGTACGCAGGACACGTAGTCACTTTGCGCCAGCAGGCTGCTCGTGCCACACACCGTCTGCCTCCTCCTGTCGTTCCCCCTGTGTTCGCGCGTTCTCCGTTAAGGGCGATGCGCACATAGCAGATTCAGTAGCTTAATTCCATTTAACGGAACGACCCGCCACGATTAGAAATTGGACCGAGATTTGAACGGCTGATACAGTAAACCGGACACCGCCGCGTTGGTCTTTGGTCGCTCCGCGCGTCGCATGGAGCGTTGGCAATTCACAAAAATAAAAAGTATCAATCAGTTTTAGTCCTGGAAAAAATTTGTGACTCTGCACAGAGACGTTTGAATTTGTAGAATTGACGAATGAAGTGATTCAAAGATCAATAAAATGAAGACAAAAAGTCGTACAATAATTTTTTAGTGCCCGTTGCAAAGCTCGTTGCTCCTTCAATCTTTAAATACAATTTTAGTCGCCGAAAGAATTTTTTTGGAGAATGGTGTATTTTTTAAACTGTTAAGGAAATTGATTATATCGATTCTGGAGTACTAAATCCTGATTTGGGATCACTGTGTGACGCGCCGAACGGTATATCAGGATGGCGCTGCAAAAGGTTTGATTATTAAGATCGACGTAACAGCCGCTCCTCGTTCACGGGACAAGTTTGCGCGCTAGTGAATTCCTTTCCCCTAGCGATATTGAAATTCTTGATAAAGGAACGAACCGGTTACTTGATAAAGAAAACTTGGATGTACAGCTACGCTCTCGCCTGTGCTTCCGCGCGCTGTATAGATAACGAATGAGAACGGGGGAAATCAATTTCTTCTCGCTATTAATCATTTTTATCAGATTCGAGGAAGCTCCTCCTCCGGCATGGATTATATGTTACATAATTGGAGGGGAAGGAATTATAATGATAAGTCGGAAACACAGGGAGGAATGAAATCTGTTCGGGAAATTCTCTGTGCTGTACTAGGTCCTGTTTCTCTACGGAAATGTCAATTAGAGATTTATAATAAATCGCAAGAGTTGGTGAAAATATATGTATACTGGTTTATATTATTATTTAGTTTATATTATTATTGGTTTATAATTTATATAATATTGTAGAACATGTTATGGATGATTCATCGTATTCTTTGTAAATAATATGTGGAATACAGATTTAAATCTTATGAAGAATTAATACAATATAAGATAATATAAGATATATTTATGTAGTGCTTCCTGTGAAATTAATATTATATCGAAAACAATTTCAACAAGTCTTTAAAAAATTCCTGTTCTTCGTCTTAAATCAAAGCAATACTGCCACTTAATTTTTAACCGGTTGTTATAATTTTTTATATATGATATGTTCTATTATATCTTTATTATATTTATTCTATTACATGGTTTAATATAAAATGATTCTCAATTATTCAAAAAATAAAATTTAATTAATTACATTGTTTAAGTCATTTAGTATCAATTGAAGTCGATAAATCGATCGTATTAAAATTTGAATGCCCACGGTCTTAACAGTAATGGCTCACTGTTACAATGGTCAAGTTTAGGTACGCTATTATTCGGTACACAAATTGCACCTGTAAATCACAGCGTGAAATAGTAACTGCACAATTTACGCAGGCGGATATAATAAACATTGTTGAATAGATATCCAAATTTTGCGAACGGATATAGGACTGCAAACGGTCCTAGGATGATTTATATCGCAGCTTTGCCTATAGATGCACCCCCGCACGATTTTAACCACCCCTATGCATTGTATTAGGATTGTACGAGCCCACATGTATAACACGCGATATCAACCAGCTTTTGTAGACTACGGTAAGAGAAACGGAGTCGAGGAAGTTGCTTTGCCCTCAGAAATACCTTCGGACAAGCTTGATTTATATGGTCCGACCTTGTTCCCCCCAAAAGCCGCATAAAATCTTTTTATGCTGCGTGTTCTCTTATCGATTAATCTCGGAGCTTAATCTTCCTCGTGTCCTGCCTTCTACTCGAAGCTAATTCCATTACGAAAAACATTTCCTGTGGAAACGATGTGCCACTGTCTGATCAGAGTGGTATATTCTACTTGTTCCAATCAAGTACGTCATATATCGTACCTTTATTAAATTCTTATTATTACTTCAACGAAAATTTTCTGTTTTCTTTTTCTGTCTCAATCTTACTTATTCATTTATGACAAAAATGAATAGATAGAATTTAAAACAGTAGAAAGATTCCAAGAATTCATAAAGATTGTTATTTTCATTTCATTCCAGTTTGTCGCAATTCAGGTAGAAAATTTATATTTTACATAAAGCTCCGCTGTGTACTTAGAAGATATCGTTAGGCTTATGAGGTAAGCCGGTAAGCCTAACGTCGGCATTATAAACTTCGAACGACATTACACGCTTCTTTTAACGCTCGTTCTTTGAGCACCTGTCTGAGAAGGGACGGAGTAATTCTCCGTGAATCCGCTTCGAATCCGCTGCCTTGGTCGTGACAGTGCCGTTATGAAATTGCAGTTGCGTAAAATGAAATTGCGATGGGGATGCAGGGCGCGGGGACGGCCGAGGAACGCTTCGAATCTCGGAAAGAACGGCGGAGGGGCCTGTTTCTGAAAGTATTAAACCTACGTGACTGACTTGCTCTTTCTGTTATTTTCTCTTGCCCGACAGTTACGGCTTCCCCCGCGCCGACCAGTAAACACGGTCGGGGAACCTTTCGCAACCTTTTCGCAACTAGTTATCTCGACGCCGGATGTGCCGGAAAGTCAGAAAACGCGAAAGTTTCGCGTCGCGGAAAGCGCAGCCCGCGAATAATTTTATTCCGCGGGCCTGTGGATTAAAATCGGCAGTGAGGGGTAGACCATCTTGACTATCCAAAAATGTCTTTGGGAATTCTTTTTAAGAATAATTAAAAAGTCAGAAATTTCAATTTTTAACTTTATTCTCAATTTTTTTCAGAATGAAATATTACAACACGACGGAGTTATTTGCCACTTTTCGATTCGGTCTTCTGTTGGTATATCGATGTCACAGAAATGGCAGCAGTTTGAATGAAAATTACTTTTTACGTTGAAAAATCAAGTATAATAATTTATAACTCATGAAATATCTGAGATATATCAACATTTTAGAGTACTGTATGTACAATATTCGTTTAGAATTTTAGGAGAATCGATCATAGGGTTTCCGAGAAAATATTTCTAGGAAAATCCAAACGATGTTTCGACTCGCCAGTATTTCTTTATTACACCAAGACCATATGGGCGTTTCAAATTTTGAAAAATCGCTTTAATACAACATTCTGCGCACACTTAAATTGTTACATTGCTCGCTAAAATATCGACATTAAATCCCGTTCGTTATTCCTCGTTGCTTGTCACTCTGCCGTGTGTTTATCGCTGCTGCATTCAAATCAAATTGCATTTACCCCGCTTTTTTATTACTCATTGCATTCCCGTCACGGACAATGAATAATGCAGCGAGTCCCTTTTTTTATAACTTGTGTACCCTGCTCCACGCGACACGGAACGATACATTTTATCTGTGACGCGTTTCCGAAATTATTTCATGCAACTCTTACGTTGCACCTTTGCCGTGTGATTACGTTACGTTTGCTGCAAGTTATGAGATCGTAATTTATTCCTTCTCTTTCTCGGACTATAAAAATTAATAAAATGTACAGGTTCGCGGTTCGTGTTACAAATTATACACTGAAAGAAATTTATGAATGTTGCAATCTTTTGGGTTCTCGTATAAGTCGCTCCAGCTGCCGAGGAAAAAAATATATAATTAAAGAACCGAGTTCATTAGCACTTCGGTCGTTTGATGTAGCCACACAGTTGGAGTATTCTTTTTAATAAAATCTTCTTAGAGGTTAAATTACTAATTTATTTCATAGTTTCTATAGAAAAATAGTTTAAGTAATAAGTACATATATAGCAAGTATAATGTATAATAATATTTATAATATATTCATCTATTCTATCATAGATATTGTATTTTAATTATTAGGTTTTACGTGCATCTAATGATAGTAAACATTAAATCAAGCATAAAAATATAAGTAAAGTTTACTCTATAAAAATTTTAAGTACACTGTCAGAATATAGGATATAAGATAAACCAGAAACCGTGTATACCGTTCCCGATCAGTTCATCGAGTCCACGCGGCCGAGAAATATGATTTTTAATTCGATCAGACAACCACAACCAGTTTTTAAGTTACGCTCGAGCAGAATTGGGACTTAAACAATGAAGGCTCATTAGTTAACGATCGTGGCAATCAAGCATGCAAACAGTGTCGGTTTACAATGATCTGCGACGTTTCGCGCTCTGTTATTTGATGTAACTTTTAAATCGTGTTAAACGCACGTTTCGAGGCGGCGACCGTAATTAAAATCCTGTAATTTGCGGTTCGGACCACAGATCGTGAAAATCGGCATCACGCGACAGCCCCGGCGCGTTACGCTTGCGCGATAGTCGGAGTATATTATGGCAATTGCCTTAATTTGCACGGCCGCCGGCAAATTGATACTAAATCAGAAACGTCGTTTCACAATTAATTTAGGAAATTCAATCGGACTGACCGAATACACCAAATGACAGTATTTGATGTCCCAACTGATCTGGCATATGACACTGAGGCAAATGTTTACCAGTTTATGACAGCCATTTGATAACGTGTAGCACGGTAAATAATCAACTCGGCTCAGTTAGAACACGGCGAGCACGTAGAATTTTTAATATGAAACTATAATATTTGAAGGAACTTCAGGTGACGATTTTCAATTCTATGGTAAATTACTTTTTTAAATATTTTATATATAAAAATCTGGTTGTTCCATTGTAAACGTTGTTCATTATTGAAATCTCATTATACGCTCTAAAAAAGACGATAACTTTTTAAATATTGTACTATACGATTTAAACTTTTTCGGGAAGCTATAACAATTAGTTTACTACAATATGTGAAAAGAAATGTTTTCAGAAGTTGCAATTGATCGGAATTGTAGAAAAAATACTAAAAGTTGCATTTTACAACTTTTTAATGTTGGAAATTTAAAAAGTACGTTCTGTAGGTCTGTATCAATTAAACATATTCTGAAAATTTCGTCAAAATCGGTCGACGTTGCAAACGTTTAAAGATGGTAAAAATTGCAGATTTTCATGATTTTCGACCTATATCTAAAAATTTTTACATCTTTCAATGCCTGTCTTTTCCCGCATCAACCGATTTCGATGAAACTTTCGCAGTGCATATAATTGACACAGACCTACAAAACGTACTTTTTAAATTTCCAATATAGGCACACATAAAAAAGTTGTAAACTGCAACTTTTAGTATTTATTCTACAATTCCGATCAATTGCTATTTTTGAAAAAAATTTTTTCACATCCTATAGTAAACTAATTGCTCTAGCTTCCCAAAAAAGTTCAAATCGTGTAGTACAATATTTAAAAAGTTATCGTCTTTTTTAGAGCGTCCGAATATTAATTTGAGTAACTGTATATACATAAAGTTAATAGTATAATAATCCGTAAAAGTGTAAATTTACTTTAAAATATATAGTCTAGTTACGGTACTGTGATGTTCCTCTTATACGCACGTATGAAAAGTTTGAACGTTCTTTAAATATTGGGGTCTCTCCACTTGTCAGTAGAACGTTTTCAGTAGAACGGCCGAAATGAGTACCAATAAATTGTCAGCGACCATTAAAAGCGCGAGCACATTCGTTGTAATTAATCGTAAATTGCGCAGGTCCTCATAAAAAGAATATGCTCCAATCAAACGTGCAACGTTCTCGCAGATAATAGTCGTTCAACCGGTGGATCATTTCCGGACAATCAGATGAACGTGTCCGACGAGCGTCGGTTCCGCTCCGGTTTTCGTTGTTTCGGCGTTCGTTAAGCAAATTAACTCTTGAACGAATGGCATTGGACACACTTCGCGCAGCCAATGACGGGACGACACTTTCTTAAGTTTCATTAAGTTTACACGTTGCCCGGCAGAATTGGTAATGAAACACCATGTCGCTTAGGAGGCCGTGAACGGAGACGGACGGGACGCAAACTTTTCTTCAGTCACTCAGCGACCCGTAAGAGGAGATTTACGTTAACTCGTGAAAAAGTTTTCGCGCTTAAGTAGTTTCTGTATCAGATGTCCCCGAGGTGTCGTAGAGTATGCAACAAACGGAAGAGGTTGCATAAAATGGTTTCGAGTTGTTTTCCACCCCCGATGGGACCACCAAAGAAATTATCACTTCTGCGTGAGAACTCCGGTACCCCATTAGACGCGCACTCGCAGCCACTTGAATCTGCTTTAGCATACATTTGTTGAAAGAAGTCCGGACGTATAAATCTAGCCATTCTTTTCACGGTTGTAGTTACGATTTTATGCATTTAAGATAATTTAAAACCCTATTCCTGAATTTTGGAAGATTTTTGGGAACACTTTTGATTATATGAAAAATTTGCGGAACACCAAAATTGATGATCCAAAAAACAAACAGAAACATCTCGCGTAGAAATAAATATATTTTAGAAAATATATTATTAAATATATTTAATATATTTCGCGGAATTTCGCGGAACACTTGCAAAAAGCTCGCGGAACACCGGTTGAGAACCAGTGCTGTAGAATATCGAGTCATAGCTAATTCTTTGGACATAAAATACTATTTCTTAATTTTTGAGCATTTGACAAAAATAGATTTTTAAAACATTTAATCTGACCATGAGTACAGTATTAATATTTTTATAATACAGTTTCAAACACTTTACTCACGGTTAGATTAAATGTTTTAAAAATCTATTTTTGTCAACTGCTCAATATATATATATATAT
>CM052265.1:14579108-14770658 GCA_028455795.1 Lasioglossum marginatum | reverse complement strand
GGAGCTATTTAGGTGGCCTGTTTGTCGTGAATCACCCGGTATATATATAAGATATTTAAATTAAAATTATGTATTAAAAGTGAATATGAGTATATTGTTTGCAGTAGCTTCTGCAAATTAAAGTTTCCCAGAGCAATATATAATGCTCTGTTTCAAAATGGAGAAGTAGTTGGTAGTGTAATTGTATTAATACTGCTTCCCAGGATGATAAACGCGAGTTACACATTTCTAATTATGGCGATTTGTCAGCAGTATTCCAAAATATGTAATATCAGAGCATCTCTGGTCTCAAACTCGGGCAACTAGAGGAGGTGCTTCACGAAATTGTGGCCATTTCTAAAGCGCATTCCAAAGAAGCTCGCAGAATTCTCGTAAATGTTACATGAAGTAACGTGCACAGATGTTAGTAGACGTATAGGGAACATCCTGGGTGTTTCTAAATGTCTAAGATCTTTTTGGAGAACTAGTTCTAGCCACTCAAATCATAAAAACCAAGAGGAAAATGGAAAACTGAAAGAAGTTTATCGAAAAATGCATACAAATATACTTAACTATTGGAGGAATATAATATAAGACTGTTTAATATCATGTATGAAAAATTCAATGAACGAAACAGTTAATATTTCTCGAATAAAATGTCCTATAATATTACGTTTCGAATATCACCAAGCTTTCCAGCATCTTCAATTTTTCATACGGGGTACCTCTTTCATCTCTCATCCAGTGGACCGTAAAAGGTTAAAGACGTCTGTCAAGAAGCTTTAAGCCCTCAATTTGATAGCACATCAAAGGATTCAACAAAAGTCCCGCTTCCGGTCAAGCACTCTGTGGTATTACATGCATGATACATTCTAAAGATTCTTGATCTGGTTTTATGAACAGAATGATGGTGCGATGAACGTGGTTTCATCGTTCATGCATACGCCTCGGTTTTTATCGTTGTGACAGTTCTATTATTGCCACGAGAAATGTGGCTGAACTATTCTTCCGCCTAATAAAATGTGTAGCATCAGGGGAACCACTTCTTCAAATATCTAATAATGTTTCTGAGGATGTTGCGTTTTCTTTTTCTAGACGAATGAAAGAAATGAAATTGCAACTACTGCAAACTTGGTTTTTCAGATACTTTTCCACTCGTAAAAAAGGCTATAACATTATTGTTGAGAAGGACAAAGCATATAATATCTAACATGATTTATTTTATATCTGAAACATTTGTTGTCATTTACGATTATTAAAACCACTACTTCAAATTTTTTAATTACTGAATAATTGGGATATTTGTTCTAGAAAAGTTTGCTTGGAACAACAGTTCATATTTTTGGATGAAGAATGTCCAAATCATTTTGGCGATATGTCATGGCTTAATAGTTTTTAGGCAACGTTGATGAGGATATTTAATGGGACATGGGGGAATGTTGCAATTCAGCGGCTAACTGCCCGCGGACTTCAAATGGATTCTGATAAAGAAGAAATCGAATCTGATTCGATATCTCAGAGCCGGTGCTCTCCGAGTAATTAGCACGAAGCCGCTGGTAGAGAAAGTTGAAAATAGTCCAGGAGACTGAATTACCCTCTTTAATCAATACCAGTGCAAATAGCCTCGGGACTTTCCGTACTTGTACCATATTTCCTCTTTATCTTGAACATCGTAACGCCGCTCGTTTTATCAGAAACGATAAGCTAGCTCGGACTCGTTAGAATTTTAATCGTAATTTGCCGAGTTTCGGGGATGAAATACTCGCGCGCGCGGACGTTCTTACTCTTCGACACGAAAATTTCACCTCGAATCCGGGGCTTCTCGATTAGTTACACAGTATTAATTAAGGCCGCGACACGGGATTCTTGATCAGAGAATCCGTAATGTCTGGAAATGGGTTACTTAAATTATGGAAACAGCAAGCTACGGAGTAATTGCAATTAAAATATTTATTTACCAACTCGCTCGGAGATGAATTAACCACGAGGAGCACTTCTTCGGAATTTTCGTGCAAGCAGTGTTGTTCAAACTTAAGAACAACCTCGTGTAGTTCGAGATAAGTAGCAAGTACAATGAGTCGAAAAATCTTCTTGCAATTTCGAAGAAAGTTCTAGGAAGTTTCACCGTCCTTTGGCGAATTTATTTATTTTCAATATTTATTCAGAGTTCCTACAAAATAATTTAGTTAATGAGACCGAAATTGGAAATATGAAACTCATACAGTAGAACCTCGCTAGTTGCAACATGACGCATGAAAATGTTTGTTAATTCCGTAGCATGCAATGGCTCGGCGCGCTAGTGCAAACGATCTATTAAACACTTTTAACTGTTCGATGACGCGGCCGAGTGCAGCGAGATAAAGTTTCGAATAATATTATGAAATTTCCACTGATTATGGGGAAGACGATCGGATTCTCGTTAACGAAGAGGCTGCGAGCGATATTTATAGCGGAACGACCGCCAAAGAACCGCTTTCGCAATTTTCCCGTTAATTGCCGAATTTCGAGGAGATTGGGACCGTGAGCTAGCAAGCGTGGTAAATCAATTAGCTCGCAGTAATGTAACTTCCATTCCATCTATTTTCACGAGGCATGACGCGTTATAACGACTGCGCTCGTTGGCAACGGGGATTGAAATTCTTCGTAGACGACAGGGCATGTTTATTGCCGGGGATGGAAACTCTGCCAAGAGAAAATAAAACGTTCAATTAGCACCGATTTCTTAATTTTGATATCGATTAAAACAGATGGAAACTGCAACTTATAATTTGACACTGTGCTACGAATACTTTTGCAAACTTCAAAATACTGCAGAATCCAGCTAGAACAAGAAACAGCGATAAAAAATTATTGTTTATAACAAAATTAAGTATCTTATATGTGATAAGATATCGATAATCGATAGTCGCATCTCTAATATCGTTTTGTTTTGAAACGACCATTTCGTTGCACAGCGCGCCGTTTGCCGCCGCGGGAAAAAAGGGGATCTCGATATTCATAGTCATTAGCTGAATAAATCCCGTGTTAAGGCTTTCGCGAAAGTGGAAAATATTGCCGGTAATACTCATTAGTCGTGTAAATGGGAATAAAGGAAAGTAGGACCGGTGAGGTCGCGGTCTCTCCGGTCACCGCGATAATCACCCCTCCCCCGCTTCGCACCGCAGTTCCCGTCCACGCCCCCTTCGGTTTAGCCCCTGTTTGATTAAAACTCCCCGCTTACGAGGGAGAAATTACATTTTAATTATACATGGTTAATCAGGCTATGCTTTACACAGGGCAGACGGTCGGCCCTCTATTTCTTGTTTAATGGACAAGCAGAACCCACGGGGCACGCCGAATTTTCTAGCTCGCTGCTCGAGACACCTCGAAGTGGATCCGCAGGGAGATGCGCCGGGAGGAAAGCGTCCTTAGTTTTCAACTTTTCGATTTTTTCCGGTCTCGCCCGCTTAAATACGTGACACTTGGCGAATCAATTTTCTGTGCCAAATTTGGAAAAAATTGAACAACTCCCACTGCATTCCAGTTGAAGTTTTAAAATTTATCTCTCGGACGAGGGGCCATTCTTCTAACTATATAATTGATGATGTTTAGCACCATTCACTGTTTTATTTATCAATTTGTTAACAAATATTTTTGACCTTCTTCTTGCAGATATATTAATATTTCTATTATTCCTAATACAGCCCATTCAATTAATTCGCCAAAAACTGAACAAATGAATGACGATTTTGATACTCTGGGTCAAAATAGACCCGGACTCCGCTGTCGGAAGGTGAAAGATTTCATGTCACTTTCGAGCGTAATCGTCTTTCGTTATTCTGGAAATATTATTAAACGGTTTTATATTAATTTGTATTAAATTTGTATTAATTTTTACAAGAAACAGTGTTGTATACGGATAGTTGAAGTACCAAAGACTTCAGATACCGGAGGTTCGGATAATCGAGGTCCTACTGTACACACAAATGTGCACACGTCATTTTCTCACCAAGTATCGCAACTTCAAGACAAGAAAAATCTAGGAAGAAATTTTCGGGCTCTGTAGCTGAGGACCAGCTACAGCCTGGTCCACAGGGAGTTGCGGTGCAGGCGAAAAGCGTGGCGCATTGATGGTCTCGTCGAAAAAGGAGCACATATTTCACCGATACAGCGGCCAGGATTTTCCCCGTTCCCTCCTTTTCCTTTTTCTCACGACATCGACGGTTGCCGGAGCGCATTCGTCAGTGACGGCTTTCGCAGCATGATGGATCGAACAAAATGGATTCGTGACGTTTCCGCACGCATTAGGACAGCGCCGGCGCATTTTTCTTTCGCGTTTCGTCAAGGTCTTTGTTCGATTCCCCGGCCGCAAATCACTGCCGATGAAATATTGGCCTCGAGGAGGATGGTGTAATCGGCGATCATGCTGCTGCGGCTGCGGCAGTACCAGTATCGCGAAGATGAAGTCTCGCGTTGGTCGGGATCCAACCGAAATTGAATATCGATCGAATTAGCCCGGGATCAACAAGATCCTTCCTGCGAAACATTATATGTTAGGCTGCTTTGATAACACGGTTTACGGTAAGCCAGCTGCCGAACACCGATTTCGCTATCTGTCGTCTAATCTCTGTCTGACTAATCTCTTTGGTTATCAGCCTCCATTATGGTCGGTTGGCTTGTAGACAGATTCTGGCCACCGCGGATTAACCGACGCGCCGAAATCTGTTTCGAGTGGACCGGGCTCGGTCCGGAATGTTTTGTCCTGTGAAAACAACCCGCCAAGAGGGTGCCGACGCGGTCATTACCACGTTGGTCGTATATAGATCACGCGATTCTTTGTCTGTATCGAAAATTTAATTTTGTTCGTGACATACAGTCAGGAGGCGAAATGAAGGCAATGTTTATTCGAAATCTATTTATTAAATATATCTGCAAGATTGTACACAGATAAGTATTTAGAAGTAGTAGAAATAAAAATATTAAATAAATTAGGATCTAATATGTATGCACACATATAGATATAAGCGTCACATTACGAACAAAACACAATTCACTGAATTAAACAAACACAGTGCAATCATAGAGAGGAATTTTTCTGTCTCCGAAACTGAAAATGAATGAACGTTTACCTGAGGACCTCATGAGGGTTAAAATAAAAAAGAATTTGGCTGTGAAATCATAGGGGTCGTTCAATTTGACTACTTGCAGCACGAATAGAGAATTAAAATGATGAGAAAAATGTTAAATCGCAGTAATTGAATAAAGTTCGATTTATAGTAAATTCCAAATAGTTCTGTTAATTTTATTAATTCTTCTACTCTTGTCCCTAAAAAAGACAGTAAAAGATGTTCGGCTAAGAGGTATAATTGGACCATTTCCCTACAAATTACAAAATTACAGGAAGATTTAAGGAAATTAGTGAACTTGTCGCAGATGGTCTTATGCAAATGACACGGGTCCTTGAGAAGCGACGGGACCGTGGTCTTTTTTTCTTCTCATACACAGGGAAGATGGTGCACATAGGGTGGCAGGCGCGCGAGAAAATTGTACATTTTGGAATTGCAGGGAAAACCGTTCCCCGGACAGAAAGAATTATGTCACAGTTATGCGTTGCGCGTGTAAGCCGGCAGCGTGCACGTGAGCGAAATAAAAAATCCGCGAGGAGGGCCAGCATGTTTAAAGCTCCGCGTCGGCCAGTCATATTCGTGAAGCGTTTACTAACGAACCACGGTTTCACCAAATCTCCACAATATTTGCTATTTAGTTTCGCGTCACTTGCAAATCTACCGGCGGAGTGTGCGGACTCGTCGCCTCGTGATCGCTGGGAAGACGATACGCGCGATCCTCGTTTTTCTGCAATTAGCAGAGAATTAAAAAGGAACAGAAGACCGGAGAGCACGTTTCAAAGAAATTTAATACGATACTGGTAATTGATTCTGCTACGGCTCTCGAGCAGTCGGTGACTAAACTTTCGATCTTTATTAAATACGCTTTACATTCTCGGGAAAGATTGAAACCGAGAAATCCAGGGAAATTGATTCGCTTTAACTATTATTTTATTCTAATACTAATACTAAAAATTAATTTTGTAATTGATTTTGATTACAATAGTAAGTTTAATCTAAACGTACCTGTAAAAACAACATCGCATTTCTCATTTACCGAATACTCGTAAACGTTATTAAAAACCATAAATTATCACAGATAGTATATCCACATTTGAAAAACGGACACTGTGCTACAATGTTTATTGGAAAAATATTTTACAAGCTACCAACAGAGTGTATTAAGAGAGCGCGGATTTTTATGTAAATTCCCATTTTCCAAAACCAGAATAAGGGCGAAATTTATTTCGCCGACAAAAATATTCCTTACAGTAAAAATGTCATTATTTTTTATTAATGTGAACGTTTCCTCATATTTTTCGCACATTTGCCAATACCGTAAATGCGTATCTTGTTATTGATGAGTGCTGCGAGAGAATTTAACACGGAAAATCGGAATTTTTTACAATTGCAATAAAATCGGTTTTCCGATACGATAAGTGTTTATGCTGGGCGGCTGTCTCGGAAAATAATGGACAAACGAAAGCATGTAGTAGGTATACGCGAAATTTATCTTTTCCAATCGTTCGTGCATAATAAGTATAATTATAAATTGTTTGTTTGTTACCTAATAAATAACTGAATTCATTATCGACTGGTAACACTCTACTCAAAAGTATGTGGACATTTGTAATATTTGGAGAATTGATAACACATTTTATGGCTCTGGGTCGAAATGGACCCAAGCCATTCGAGGGTTATAAAAGTGTCCGTAGTGTACCTCCGTATATCGTCCACGAATAAAAGAAAATTGAGAGATAGATTGAAACATTTGCATGCACCTGATATTCGAAATGAAACAAGTCGTGTTACTTTTATTGTAGAGTGAGCAGCAAGTTACTAATCGAACCGATCCACGTATAGATTTTCCTGGAGCAAATGACGTGTGCACGCGGTGCTTTAATTAGCCTTATTTTCAAGCGAACGCGTTCTTGCGAATTCTTTCAATGATACCCGGATAAGTTTAAAAATATTTTCCAATGGAGCTGGTACGAGGCAAAGAATAAGCCTCCACTCGAAAGAGTTTCATAAAACGAAACCTGTAGTTTCTCGATAAGTATGCTGGTCGAGTAGACAATCTTCTTCCCTACCCCGAAGAGAGAGAGCAAGAGAGCTTCCCCCTCTCACGATGAAGCTACCAAGCGGCTTTTGTTAACAAGCCGTCATTCTTAATCTAGTTTATTCCTTGGCTTAGACTTCTGGGACAATGCTTCCGGCTCGGCGGTAACGTCACCCTCGAAGATCGACGGGGGATGTGACTCTTTATTTAATTTCCGTATTTGCAATCTGCCGGGTGCATTGCTGCGGGCGCGTCGAAATATGCTATGAAAAAAATCGATACGTCGTTATACGCTTGATGGCTTCCCTGTTTGCTTTATTCGACTAAAAACGCCACTCCAACGCAGACCTAGCTCTCTACGCTTCGATATATGTATATGTACCACTTTTCTCTCGATTCATTGTACCGATCCATGCAATTAACCGAAATACTGCTGAGGACATTCGCGACAATTATTTTATTATTATTATTATTATTATCCGGAGCACGGAGGAGCACGTAATAAATGCTAGGAGAAATTTTTCTTTTTGCGATTAAAGCTTTTCCTTTTCGTGAAAATAAAATAATAATCCTGTAATATGCACTTTTCTGTTTTATAATGTTGCACGTATTATAAATTCGTAAAAAAATTTCAAATGTAGTTACACTTTATTGACATGTTTTACATAATGAATTTATACAGAATGTCATTTTTAAAATTAAAATTCGAGATGTCAAAACTGCATAATATATAAACTAACCTATAAATTCATATAAACAGTACTTTTAATTTAAAATGAATTGCTATTTGTTATAAAAATATAAAGAACAAATTTATACTCGTAACCAGTGCATCGAAATATTTAATTGTCAAAATTATTTAGATTGTCATTATAAAAGTTCATAAAAAGGTGATTATAAATTTCGCAGATTCGCATTGAATAAGAAATTGGTTGAAGCATTACGGTAACACGCGCAATTTCTATTGACGGCGGTTAATGGCTAAGTTTTACAAACAGCCAAGAAAAGATCGAGCCGCATTACGGATTCTGAAAGTTCCTCTACAGACAGGAGTATGAAGTAAGGTGAAGTTTCCCTGGGCACTCGAAAGCATGAGTTTGAAAAAGGAAATTTGAGCTGTTTTATAGCCTGCAGTGTTCGCAGTCTTGCGAGTTAGGTTTAAGAAACTCAATTTCGGAGATATCAGCGCGAGACTATTGATTTCGGTGAACCTCGGCTTAGAGTGGAACTGACCGACATGATACAGTATCTATCTATCCGGGAAAGAAAGAACGCTGCGATTTTATGGGATTTATATCGCAAGCAACACTTATTCCGTCGACTTACTCATGGGATTTTTCCCAATTTTATGACTGGGGGTATGATCTGTATGTCTATGCATACAAATGAGTCTTGCGAGGTTAAACAGTATACAAAAAAACGCACTTTGTATATGCAGTGACTCCAGAAAAGCATTTCAACAAGTTTTCGAAAGACAGTTTATCCATTTTGGACAAATCTATATAAATATTATAAATAATTTTGAAAAGCGATTCAGAGTTCAATATTGAATGATTGTTCTCCAAACATTTATTTAGTCTTTATATTTTTTATTTTCCTATGGCTGTTGTGTGGTGTTCTTCGGGGAAGGGTTGCATGTAAATACGGTTGTACAAATAAATGTAATGTTATTGACTTACGTCTATCGATGAACCGGAAATTTCCAAAAAAGCCGGTCGCATTCGACGGAGGTGCCTGTGTGTGCAGCTCCAAAATAAGCGTAGATCTTGAACTGTACAATATTGGCGGAATGTCACGTAGTTCACCGCAGAGTACACCAGACCAAGGAGTGTACTCGGAAACACCGGTGGTCTCCAAATGTAGAAACACTTTTACAAAATCACCTCCCATGCAACTGGAACATAAACAGAGTGAAAATTATTGCTGAGACGCTTGTGAATTCATATCAAAACGATCATTTAAAAATTTTTTGGTAATTATTTAGAAAGAGGTACTCCTCTCCGATTTTCATGAAATTTAAATATGTTATGCAGCTACACATTTTGAACAACTTTTTCCTTTTCACATATGAAGAGGTCTCTTTTCAATTCAAAAAACTATTCAATTCAGTACTAAATAGTCTAAATAGCAATAGTTCTTTGCGAATATCTCAAAAACTAAAAGAGACCTTCTCATATGTGAAAATGAAAAAGTTGTTCAAAATTTCGAAATCTATAACATAATTAAATTTCATCAAAATTGGATAGGAGAAAGACCTCTTTCTAAATAATTACCAATTTTTTTTTATGAAGCACGATTATTATATTATGACTTTAGTTTCTGGAATTTCATATTTTCTAAAATCATTTGAAAATTAAGTGCCTTATTTTATGAATGAGATATTTATGTGATATGTCATTAGTATACGCCGTGAATTTATGTTTCTACAACCCCTCATCGATAAATTTGAAAATTTCATAGAAATTATCCTCCTATAGCACTCATAATCTATTCAAAATTTCTCGCATTCAGCGAACGTGTACCGTCGAAACAGTAAAATACAAAGACTCGCAATCTAGGTATTTATTGTTCATTCCATTTCGTTATTAAACCATCTATACCGTTATGGAAAACCAGGTTTCAGCCTCGTTGAGTCTGGCTGAATGGCAGACAGAAATACGAAATATGGAAACGTTGCCAACATTTGCCATTGAAAAAAATAACCAATCTGGGATGTTCTAATCGAGGTCCGTCATTCATCTGGGCTTACGATGCGTCAATCACCAGTGACAATAGGAGTACGATGGAATTTTATAATTTCAGAACCAAACAACAATCTGAAGCTCGACATGTAAAATGTCGATAAATCAAAAATGCTCGCGACGCAATCAAAGTTTTCAAGGTACGTAGCTCACTGTTGGTGGAACTGCATGAGCCTAAACAAAGTTAATTATGAAAACAATTTTATACTTATTTATAAACAATGAAACGACTGAAAGAAATTGAGGATATCAACACATTTCTCACAATTTAATAAAACGACCAAAGAAATGTACTGCTACTTGGTTCCTGTGTTCTACAATTTGTAATTACCATGCGGTGCAGCTAATTTGTCGAAAAAAATGGCTCAGCTCCCAAGATGGCCTGACGGATAAGGAGAGCAGCGTGATCGAATTAACCTCGTGGAGGCCGTTTCGATACCGCCAATATACGCGATCGTGCGGGTTTAAGCTTACGGGGCCGTGATACTCGTAGAATGGCTAA
Source organism: Lasioglossum marginatum (assembly GCA_028455795.1). Lineage (NCBI taxonomy): Eukaryota > Metazoa > Arthropoda > Insecta > Hymenoptera > Halictidae > Lasioglossum > Lasioglossum marginatum. The sequence goes on along the minus strand of CM052265.1, from coordinate 14,760,293 downwards.
TTGACTAATTAGTCCTGGCACCGAAACGGAACAGGTGTTCGTAAGTCTAACTGTACACAGATTAGCGGAGTTCGCGTGCTTAGGGAGCACTTCCGATCCGGCATTAAAGCGAAATGCAATGTCGAAATTAGCACAGATTATAATAGAGCCGGGATGCTTACGAAGCCAGTCATATCCGCAAAAACAATTTGCCGGCTCGTTAACGAAACACCCGAGGAGAGAAGCTCGGCGACGTATCCTACCCGAACGTGTGAATTCTGGAAGACATTCATTAGCCCGGGCTTATCCCGGGCAAGAAACTTAAATCCTTAAACTCCGTCGGCACGCGAGAATATCAAATTATAATCTAGAAATTGTCGCGAGTAAATTATTTGCCCCCCCAACCCTCCTACGAATAGCGCGAACGCGCTAATTACACACCGCGGCAGCTTCGGTCGGAATTTACTGAGGCTTTAATGATCCCGTTACGCAACCCATTCATCACGACCGTTCGGACGGTTTCTAATTAATTAGCGGTAGACCTCTCACCATATTCCATTTGTCGTAAACGTTTGCTGAGACCCGACGACATTGTAACACTTCACCTCGCGATCGAAGAAACGCAATTAACTTGGCGGCCAAGAAATCGTGGCGCACGCATCGCCGCCATATTTCTTTCTGTCGAACCCATGGTGTATTATATATAGAGGTGTTCCGACTAAGTACCTCTGTAAGTTTGACGTTTTGTTTGAAGGATAGCTCCTACTTCTCTGGTCGCCAAAGGAAAATGTCGCTTCAAATGATCCATCGAGACACCCTGTATAATACACCGTGGTCGAACCAATGCTTGTCGCTCTCTATTAGGTCGTCCGGGAAGCTCTGCGCATTTTTAATTTAAATTTCTGCATCTTGCCCAATTGTTTCCCGTCTTCAACTATTTTGCAAGCTCATTTGTTGATTTAGCAAGGTCCCTATTCAAGAAAAGTTTAAACTGATGAAAATGACGATCACTTTTGCAACAACCTAATATCCAGGATCTTGCACCCGTGGAAATTGGAACTGATTATTATAAATATTACAGAGATAAAAATCATTATTCGGCTCGTGTTCCCCGGTCATTAGCCGGCCAGATTTCTACCGCCAATGGCTCGCGTCATGAACGTTGCAGGAAATTGCGTGAGGAAAATGCCATGCTGGTGTGGGGTGGTAAATATCTTGTTAACAAGGTGAATGAAAAATAAAAACGTGATAAAATATATAATGTTTGTCTTTTTTAATACAGAGGTAAAATAGTAATATGTATTTAATCAGTGGATTGTCTTTTCTACAGTCTTTTAAATGACTGGATGCATTTGTTATGTAACATGTCTGTACGTATTTTGTGCGCAAACCAAGCTAGCCAGAGTGTACGCTGTCGAAAGCCATGACCTTTTGAAAAAGTATCCGGAACGTTTCCTGTCACAGTTTCAGGTGGCTTCATCAAGAGTCAAATGATACACCGATGCTCTTGGGTATCGGCGTGGTTCGCCACTAGTTAAACAGTGTTGCATGGAAACACTTGTCTCGACCATGTTCACGTTTCCATTGTTTGACCAACCGCATTTTTTTTTCGTATCGGTCAGTCGGACCCATGTAAAACACGTTGGACTACTTTAGCCGAAACGACACGGTTTACTCTCAAAAGCTTTAATAGTTACAACTGTGTGACGCAGGCCCGTAAAAGCTCCGCTACGACAAAGTTTATGACAAGCTCGCTTGAGTTCAAATTTCAAGGGAAATTTCGGTTGCTGAAATTAGAGATAGGCTGAGTTGGGCGTCTAGAGTACATCCTACAATTATCACGCAGTCTCGACGTTTCCATAACGGTCGTCACATTTTTATTACACCGTAAAACTAATTTATTGTTATTTTTATTACCAGTAGGAATAAGCTCTTTTTAAGTGATTAAACTGTAATATCCATTGATCTTTATCGAAATTATTTAAAATATTGTACAGAGTGACCCAAGAAGGTGGACATTTAGAATTTGTTTATCAAATTGTGAATTCTTAAAACATGAAAGATTTATTCCATTTTTAAATGGTCTAATGACTTTTAGTCTCCGCAAGAAAAGTGACACAACTCAAAAATGAAGCATTTGAGAAAAATCAACTTAAAGAATACTATAATTAATTCTTCATTAGAGAAAAATGACACAAGTCAAAAAATGGCATTCACCTGAAGGATAAATTGCGATATTGAGATGTAATACTATATAAGTATTACAATACTTATGGTGTTATATGGTGGATAAATTGCGAGATGGAGATGTGACGCTTTCCGTGCATGTTGAGGCACTTCATACATACTTTTCAATGACAACCTCAAAATTGCCATTTTTGGACTTGTGTGGACTTGTGTCACTTTTCTTGCGGGAGTGCGATGTGTACACTCTCTAATGAAGAATTAATTATAAGAATTGAATAAAAGAAAAATATGTCGATAACGGGATTCTTCCACAAAGGAATAACTTTCGGATCTCGACCAATAATGACAAGTTGTTAATAAGAAGACATTAAGAATTATTATAATATCGATTTGCATGTTTCCCGAATATTTGCGTACGGTCGCTATGCAAATGTGCGAGGCATCCGCATATTTATGAGGGACATCGTATCGTATAGAAAGTAACGGAGCGAGAGGTCGAACGAACAAAAACCGAGACCGCATATCGAGCCAGAGAGCAGAGCGTGCTATTAATCACGTCCCATAATTTATCAGCTGTATTTCCGGCGAACCGTGTAGCTCCCTCGGTCGCTAAGATCGTCCTTGTCAATTAGCGATCGGTATCGATATCAGAGTTCTGAGGAGAGAGAGAGAGAGAGGGAGGAGAGGTGTATCCTCCGGCCAAGGTTTCTTACATGCGAAATGCTAAATGTTGGGATCGACGAGTCACCGTTGTGTGATGGTATGTTAGTGCCGTGGGGTATTCGTGGCTGCTCTTGGCGGTCGGATTTAGTAGCGATATTCACGTTGGGAAGATACAGGGTATTGGACGCGTGAAATTACATGTCCCTTGAGACAACGACGTTACTGTATACAGACCGCTGAGAGACATCGGCAACAGGAGTACACAACGAAATTTCGCATGTAACGTAATTTGCTATGGATCCACAGCTATTTAACCCGCGGTTAAACTTGCGCGACCTTCTCTTCTGAACCGCCGCGCTTCGTTAACACCAAAACTTTATTTATCTTTAATACAATAATTATCCAAATTATTGAAAACCTAACAGCCCACAAGAATTCACGTAAGATCAATTTCCATGTCTTAATGCGAATCATCATACAGAATAAGAACTTTTAAAGTCAATTACAGGGAACAGAGGAAAAGAAATAAAAAATGATGTAATAACATTCTTAAATTCATTTGGCGTCTTCACAGTATTCAAGCTACACATTTCTGTCACGCGTGTATAAACGCTTGTAAACAGTAACATCAGCACACATAAATGAAGGAATATATAATTCATTGATCAAATTTCGAGATGAATGGAGAGACCGAAAGCTTTGAATCTAATAAACATAGCATCTCGCGACCATGTCATATACAACAATCACTTTTGATATATGAATTCCAGAGGCATTCGCGTTCGTCATAAAATGTTTTTGCCTACTTCCACCTGTTTGAAAGCTGTATCTCAGTCTATCTGGCTGGATCATTCTGCGTCGCAAGTAGAGTCTATCGGAGAGGCATAAATAAAAGTGACAGAATAGCAGGGAGACACACGAGCACCCAAGCGATTGTGAATTAAATTCTTGGCAAACATCTAGCATGGTCGGTGACATGACAGTGTCGTCAAAGAACGTGTCGTGCCGCGATATCCAAAAAGCCGCCGGTCGTGAGGCATTGCCGTTATCCTGGCTCAATATATGTATATAGATATAGTACATGTATATAGACGTACACAGCAATCCACAATCAAAGATGAAAACAGCCCTTTCACCGGCTACACTCAAACCAGCACGTATCCGCTTTGTTCCGCGGCTCTTCTCTGTTAGTCGCGGGGAAAGAAGAATTTTCTGCCACGATTTATTACGCTGCCAGAGATATCGCGTTTGTCACCTTTGCTATCACGGTATCTGACCAACGTTTCACGGACTCGTTACAGATCGCCGCCTCGACCGAGGCCGGGAATAAAAATGAAACTTATTACACGCACCTGTAAACTTTTTAACCCTCGTCAAATTTTTACAACTTAATCGTTTAGTGGCACAGTGGTTACTTAGATTGTGAAGTACCATAGTAGTACCTTTCTGAAATTGTGTATCAATTTTCTCAGGCACCTTTCACCCCTTGCACTACGATTTAGGATTGCAATGATTAGAAATTTTTTGGGGTTCATAATTTAGAAGAAGAAAATATTATGCCTACATTATATATAAATAAATATATACTATAATAAATAGAATTTAATTTCGGTTCAAATTTAAGATTACAGGAGATAAGAAACTTGATATTTTTAATTATTGTATAATAAACGGTTATTGTACCAGTCAAGGATTGACACCTTGTAATGTGATTTTCTGTGGTGTAATGTAATATAATATTTAATGCTTGTATATTGATAACAGAAGCGTCAAATTTCTCTTACTGCTTCTGATCCTTTACGCTGTAGGGGAATGTTTGGAATATGTGTCGACGCGAGAGCACAAGGTGAATGAAATTAATAAATTTTAATGAAAGAATTAATGCGCCGGATCGACACCATAATGCGATTTTATAATCGATTTATCATCGTGTTATGTATTTACTTGATTTTGTTTTAATTTTGCAGGCTACATTTTCTGGAGAGATTTTAATTATACATTAGATGCGGACGTTTTTCGGACGAGATTATCTCGAACAGATTATTCGTGTAATTAGGCTGCTCTTTTGGAATAATTGTTACAAAAGAACCCGACCTTTCATAAATAGATTTTATCTTTTTCATTAGAGATAGAAAATTCCATTATTTAGAACTGCAAAATCGATAAAAAGTTTATCCTCGAACTTTAAATAAATCGAGTGAAAAAAAACTAATAAATAATACAGACGTTTTATAAATAATATATGCTAACGAAATGTTATCACAGAACCGTAGTTCAGGACGATTAGAATATAACGTTATTTTTTCGCTATTCCATTATATCTCCACGGCAAAAAATATTTTCGCGTTACGCAGCAAAGTCAGGTTTTCTGGGAATCCGGTGCACCGGCAAAATAACGTTAATAACACCCGATAACCTTCCCCGGCGAATACAGATTTGCTCTCACAGCGAGATTCCGACGCATCCTTTGTTAATACTCCCGGCAAACGCTTTGTTCCTGTTCAAAAGAGTGGCAAACAAGATTCGTTCCACCGTAATTCGGTATGAAAATCGATAGGAAATTCCGCGAAGCAGTCGAACGACCGCGGTCTAACTATAATCTGTATACCGCACATAAACCGAGGATCCACGAAACCGCGAAAAATACGCCGATGGAAACGATAAAACAACGATAGAAAACTTTCCCACCGGATGAAGCACGAAGCAATCGTCGAAGTGAGATTCGATAAGAATAGCTATTCTTCGGGCATTTTACAACTATCCATAACTTCTGATAAGAGGGGAGGATTCCTATTTAATTTCGCAATACGTCATTATTTTTATCGTTTTTTATTTATTATAAAAGTGTAAATTCAATAGTGGAGTTATTTATTTCACTATTCTAGATTTTTTACACTATAGACTCATAGACATTATTAAAAGAAGTCCATTTTTATGTAATTTATATTTCTTACAATCAGAAAATGTTTATTGTATATAAAGATCTACAATCCATTAATCAGTATGCGATGGATATCAACATACTCGTTTAAAAAATTCTTTCAATACTCTTGTTGGTAAATAGCAGGACGATATAAGGGTCTGCACTTAATTATAAATTGAGTTTCACTTGAGGCATGAAAGTTTCAACTAAAACGATGTTAGTCTACACGAAAATGTTACGAATGATATGAATCTCAATGGCACAAGCAAAAAGTCCGTAAAAATTCACCTGTCAATGAATGTGTCGAAATCAGCTTGTCAATGAACGTGTCGAAGCAAAATTGGAAAACAAAATGAGGCTGGAGAGTGATCGGTAAAATCGTGTTTAATTAAAGTTGGCTGAATCGAAGAGCCGGGTATCATTCGCGAGGTTCGGTGAAACAGTTCCAGCACGTCGCAGTGCGCAAAAAATGGGAACTGATTAGCGTGCCACAATTCAAAAAGTTCTTCCTAAGAGCTCACCGAGATCGTTGGCACGAAATCACGGGCGTAGCGTGCAAAACTTCACGAATAGTCCTACGCTGATTGGCCTTACGCCAGACGTATACCCCTGAGAATCTCCGAGCGTGAAGAATGTTTTTGGAATATTACGTTAGAAATTTATATAGCATGTCGGAGCCTAGCCGTGCCCGCTTGTCTACGACTTACGAATCGAAAATCGTTTAACGTCGCGGCGCCAGTCGAATCTTCTTCCGGGAGGACGAGTATAACTCACCGAATGTGGAGACCTCATTGGGAATATCATAAGAATTGGAAACCCATATAGATCGGACTTAACTTGTTAGTGTTGCGAATCCACCTCGTGGAAAATACGCAAAGAAAAATATTGCATACACTCGATATTTAATGTCCAATTTAATTGAACGTGCTTTTGTACTTTGTACAAATTCATATTTATAGTAAAAAATATTTATTTATAGATATATTTATAGTAAATCGTAATAGTATCGTAAATAGTATTATTAATACTAATTGTAATTATGACGTAAATGGTCTGTTTCTTAAAATCCTCTCAAGATTTAATGTGTTTTCTGACCCCTAAGGAAGGTACATTTGATTTCCAGTTGAAATTCGTGATTTTGACGCAGGCTCGATAATTTGATACCGATAGAGGTCTGACTTCGAAGACATTATGCTTACTATAATTTTTCTGCGAGGCGATATCGTTGGAGAATCGGTTACCCGACAGGTATCGCTTTAATAAGCCATTAGTGTCTCATACCCGACGTTGCTGGCATTTTCAGCGCGTGAGGTACCGTGCAAACGACATTTCGATTCTCCCGCGCGCCTTCCAATCAGAAATCGTGACTTAATTGGAGATGGATACACGGTAAACGTGTCGCGTGACGAGAATTTGGCTTCTGAGGATGGATTCTGGAGAATTCCTGGCTTACGTACGTAATAGATTATTGATCGAAAAACAACATAAGGGAATATTGATTGTACCATTCTATTAAATACGTGTCTCCCACAATGTTTAGTACCACAACGTACTGTAAGTATACAAAAGCCAAAGAGTTTTAAATTATTGAGAACAATATGGAATATCTGTAATGGAATCGTGTGCAATTTCCTTTCTCATTCCACCATTTACCTTGGCATGCTCAAGCTACTGCCCTGAAGATATTATCTAGCTCTTCGAATTGTAAGTCACGTTGCACATGAGCATCTAGCCACCCATGGAATCGGATGTACAAGGTTAAACGGGAAATTGTTATTATCACTGTGCTGGGATTCTTTCGAGACATCTATTCGGTTAACTGGAATTTATATCACTGCGACTGAGACATAATGAAGTATATTGAGCTTATACAAAGCTTTATAAATGAAGAAGTTTTTGTTTTACTGTAATCTACGCGCTTGATTTTATTGGGGATAAATAAATCGCTGTCTCGATTTTCAAGACAGGAAAATATTAATTATTTTTTAATATAATCATACTACTTTCCTGCTCTAATACAATTTTAATATGAAAATGAACTGTGTTTCGTGAACAAAAGAGAATATTCATTACTTTTTTTTTACGTATTCTCTCTGCATACAGAACTTCCCTCCATTCCATTATTATAAAGTAATATTTTATGGTTTTAATGTGCATAGAAGAGGCTTTGTAATCAAAGAGGTAATCAATGATTGATGTAATCAAAAGAGGGTAATATTAAAAATTTTTTCATCCTTGATCCATAAATCATCAGCAAATATAATTCAAAATGTTTGCTAAGAAGTAACGCAATATCGTAATTTAGCTTGGTAATGATTTGGCTTTCGGAATCGATTACTATTGAAGGATATCAAATTCAATTGTTATCGAAATGTATCGCTAATTGATACTCTTAAATCTGTAATTGAGCAGACAGCTATACGTAGTAATTATAACATTTGAAACGGTGTAGGTATTCCGATAATACGTTTCATTAAAAAATCGGAAGTGCCGTAAATCACGATAGCAGGTAAACAATGACTCGGTGGACTCGACTTTTGAGATTTCCATAATCTCCAACAAAATTCTAATGCCTGCTGGAAGAATAAAAATTACTGCAAAGTCAAGAAAGTTCCTGGGGAAGCAGATTCTTGGCGGTAACCAAGATGGTCCCGTAATCGATTCAAAAACAGAAGGTGCTCGGAACATAATTGCCGTGGCTAGTTAAATTTCACTTTACGCAGCAGATCACTTTTTAAAGCCTTCTCTTAACTCTCGGAGACGTTGCTGCATAAAGACCGAAGCTAGGCTTGAATCGAGAGACGAGGAAGTTACTGTGCACACACGCTCGTACCTTTTTTTCTTTCTTTAATGGGAAACACGTATTACGGTGCCAAAGTAGAACCAAGCAGACGTCTTTTTACGAGCACGTCGCCGGGCACCAGCCATTCGGTCTGTACTTATTTCGAGTGCGCAGCCATTTTCTGATTTGAGTCCAGGCATCTGGTCGAGGATGCAAAGAGCATCGGCCCTAGCCATTCTGTGTCTTCGCTTCCCTTTCATTCGTTTCTATCGGTACGTGTACTTTACCTGCGCCAATGGAAACCGGGATTCCTTCAATATTCGGAAACAAAGTCGCGAAAGTAGGTGCACGCACGTCTCGCGACGCTGAACTCTTTAATCTTCATGAAACTAACGTCGCGACGACATGCTCGGAAAATCGAGCACCCTCGCTCTTTTCATTTCACCTGTTTCATGGAACTCGAACGTAATGTTAATCCCGCTTGTACTATGCTTCGCGAAACTGTCCTTTTCATCCTAAACCAATTATCTTTTTTCCTGGGTTCTTTAAAGTCGCATCAACGTACTAGCATGCCAGTTTTATTAGCAACTTTGGTTCCCTTAAGAACTTCATCAAATTTTATATTTAAAATTCTTTAAGCTTTTGCCCACTGTGGTCAATAGGAACCAAGTTAAAAGTACTTTCTTTAATGATTTCTAAAAATTGAAAATGCTATAACGATTCTCCTAAATCCGAAAGCTCATTTTTATTATGAATGAATGAAATCCACGGTTTACTAATGACAACATCAGGAAGCACAATGAATCAGTAAATAAAAAATACAATAACACACTATATTAAATTATCTTAAATATTGGGTTGGCAAGAAAGTAATTTCGGTATTTTAACTTTAATCAATCAAATTTTCTTATTTATTCTTTTTGGCAAAAGATCATCGAACAAGACGGAAAATATCTTATTCATTAAAGTTTATTGCTTGAATAAAAAAATTGGGCTCTATTTCACCTTAAAATACCCCGAAATTACTTTCTTGCCAACCCAATATTATATTCTTTTATTTTTAAACTATCTTTGTACCCGACAAGTGCATAAATCTCGGTTCGGGGAATTTTGATGGTTACTTATCCAACGCCCGTGTTAAATCGATTACCAGAGATTTTCTGGACCCGGTGAGTGGACGCTCTCGACAGCGAGAGTGTGTCAATCGCACCGCTTCTTAACTTTTTCCCAGGTACGAATATGTGGCAGGCACGATTCAATAGACTTCAGAGAGGAACCGAGAACTTTTCGATGTGCGGCCAAACGAAGAAAGCCCTGTAAAACCAATCGGACAACTCTATCCCAATGATTATTTCATCTATCGGTTTAAATCCGTCCTCCATCCTGGACCGTTGATTGCGATTGCCGACTTCCTTCCTCAGCCAGGAAGCACCGGCGCGCGGCGTTTCTCTTTTCCTCGTCACGCATCCTTCCCTCGCTCCTCTCCACCAAGCTCATTCTATCGAGCTCGTAAAAGCGCAACGTAACCGCTTCAAAAGAATCCCGACATTGAACAGGATCGATGCTCCGGCAAATTTTTAAAGACCGACCAACCTCGTCGCACGTAATTACTCCGATTATTATGACCATTAATCCCGTGACGGATTAATTTCAGTACCTGCCGGCATTCAACTTCCACGATCCCAGGAAATGTTTGATTGGATTTCACAAACGACGCGCAACTATAGATCGCAAACGTTCGTTCCTGTCTATTTCGTTCAAAAATATTTTTCGCGGATTTTCATGTGAATTAAAAATTGTCTACCTCGGTTGTAACAAAATATTTAAGTTTTTCACTGTTTTATGTGAAATTTTGAAATTTCTCGCATTGACTACTGGAAGCACAAGTGCCAAATAAAAATTTCTCTTTAATAATCTTGATTGTCAGTGTTCTAAATTTCATTTCCTCATTTTATTATGGATGCGTTTGAGGAAAAATTATTCAATAAATTCATTTCATCAGTAAGCATCTTAATAAACACATTTTTGTAATTTTTATAAATGAACGAGAACAGTTTTGAATTTTTTAATTGTTCCAGAAGGAGATGCTATTCTAGTAGTTGCAAAATAATTACTGTAATTAGCAATGACCATCGATGCTTACATTCGTAGAACAATTATTTCTCACGAATGATCAAGGATTTCAAATTAGTCGAATTTTATACCGGTTCCAAACGAATTATTAAATCAAATTAACTGCGCCACAGTAAAAATATTTCAACGTGAAACCACGAGGATTTTGCAGAAGAGTGTGCGTCCGGCAGGCTTGCAGGTAGAGACGGGGTGTATGTGTGTTAGAAAGTGTTTTAGTGCATGGGGATGAAAGTGCTCTTAAAAGCGATCAGCGCATTGTGAGAGAGAAATACAGCCACTACAGCGAGCAGAAAAAGTTTTTCAACCGACCGTTTAAGGACAAAGTAATGAGAGGACGTATTATGGACTATTCAAGGTTCAACGGGAATGAAACAATTACTACGTTCGTAATTATTCCATCACCGTCGCAATATATTTAATATCTGTTTCCTATTACTCAGCCGGTATAAAGGATCTTTCTTATCTTAATTGAAAATCATACCGGGGCAATTACTGTTCACCGAACTGCAGTTCACAATTCTTGCTATTTACTCATTTCAATTATCGGCAATGTTAAAATGCAGTAATAACAGCAACGTACTTATACAACAATGGACATCTTAAAATGTCATTCAGTGTAATTTCTAATTTCATGGTAATAAAAAATTCAATATAGTAGAATAAAAATTAATTTCCAAATCTAGTAAAAAAAATGGCGTCACTCAGATATGACATGCAAATTTCTTGTAAATTTAATGTTCCTTTTGAGGTCTGTAATTGTATTTTAAGTTATATATTGTACTTTTTGTGAAAAAAATCTGTTCCGCTTTTGGAAGAATGTTTGCAGACAATTCGATTTCGTTGTTATTTTTCAGGAATTCTTTGACAGCCTTCCGTAATCGATTAACAGAAATTAATGAACAGGCGGTGACGATGTGAATGCGTCTGTGTAGGGCCAGAAACTAGGTTCCATTGTCATAGCTCGATTCATGCCCAGGGCACGAGTTGTGGAAAAGCGCATAGCAAGGACTCGAACATTGCGCGTTCGGTGGTCTTGAAAGACCCTTTGTTGTCAGCCGCGAAAATGGCACGTGGCCGAGTTCCGGTAGCAGAGCATTTTATTGGTTACCACGTATCGTTTAAAACTCGACAATCACCTCCGAGACGATGCACTCGAAAGTCACTTGCACAAACGAACAGAGCCTGCCGCAACGCTATGAGAAACACTCGCCGCTAAGACTCTGCCGTTAATTGCTGCGAAAGTCATTCTTGCACCATTACATTTGTACTTTGTAGTTTTATAACTCTCGAAAAATGCACCGTGTGTGGAAGCCGAAAAGATGCGAATCATTGAGATTTAATATTAACTATTTTCAATTTAAACATATGTGAAAATATTAGGTCGTTCGAAAAATCATTTCGTTTTCTCAAGGGAAAACAAAGCCAATCTTTTACCATTTAGAATAAGTTTGATGACATTTTGTTCTATGATCTCTTGCAATTTTTCAGGCAACTTAAAGATCCCATGATCGTAGAATTTCTGTTATGAATTTTTTTATCTATTATTTTTTTCTAAATTCCCGTACTAATGTTAAATAATTACAAATGGAAACAATGCCATCTCTGCACGAAAAACAAAATTACTTTCCGAACGACCTAATATTAATTCAGATAAAGAAACACAGAGATTATCATAATTGTATTTAATAAGATTTTTATCATTTTCATGATCACTTGAAAATTGTGATTCTTTAGTTACATTCTCAGTGAGATTGCGATATAAGATCACGGTGTTACGACACATGACAGGACACGTCGCGAGTTTGCGAATAAAAAGAAGGGGGAGTATAGTATCGTTCCGCAGGATCGTCGGTGTCTATCAGTCGATTTGCAATAGCTTAACGGAGACGAGGCCCGTCGCTTTCAACGCTTCGCAATTGTACCGACTGGGTCGCGACAATGGAGATTTAGGAATGCGAGCTCAGCTAAACAATGGAGCTTCATGAGGACCTAAATCCGCTGGAATGGACGTCGGTCTGCGACGCACGTGCAACGATCGATATTTTAAGGTGCTATGGTTGACCTTGTGCCGCGTACGTCTTTCGATTTTGTTATTTATTGTCTAGAAACGACGTCGTAAATGGGAAACAGTATTGGATCGCTGGAACCGTCACAGCCAGGATGAAAAGAAACGATTTTTGCTACCTCTGTTGAAAATTGAAAACGTAATCTGATTTTTACAGTAAAAATAAAAACGAATATATTTAAGTTGCTGAACTTGAAAGAATGATTTGTATAATGAGAATTTCATTTTTATTAAGACAGTATTGAATCCCAGAAATCGTTAGAGCCACGATGAAAAAGAACGATTTGCAACCCCTATTGAAAACATCAAACGCCCTCCGATTCTTATACGAAAAATAGGAATAAATATTTGTGCGGCTTAACGGCGGATGGAAGAGTGATTTATTTAATGAGAATTTCATTTATATAAAAACAGTACATGAACAGTACTGATGAAAGAGACCGATTTGCTATCCCTGTTGAAAATTCCAAACGCCCTCTGATTTTTGCACGGAAAGTCAGAATAAATATTTGGGCTATTTAACTGTTAGTGGAAGGTTTGTACAATAAATCATATTTAAATTATTAGTAGAACATATTAAATGGACACTTCACAATTTGGGAATTGAAAGTACGCTCCAAAAATTATTTTTTAACACTTTTTTGTGGGATATATGAATTCTATTTTGTTATTATTACCAAATGAATATAGAGGAACATGGTAGATTTCCGGAATAACAATTATAGAAGAAATTCGCAATTTCACATACGTTTTCAAACCATTTGACAGAGATCGCGAGTGGAATTTAAAACTGCGGATGTGTAGAAACGGGGATTTATAGATGTAATTCAAGAGCTCAATAGAACAATTGACCGCGTCATGCGTTTCCAATTTTGAAACCTTCATCAGAATGTGAAGAGTTCGCTCGCATCCATCAAGAAAAATAAACAAAACGATTGTAAATACAATAACGTATTCCGTGCAGTAACATTGCACACATATTAAAACAATGAATAAAATGAAAAGCAATTTATAATACAGTTAACGTCAAATCCGATGAAGTGGTGTACAGCATCAGTTTTCACAAAATTTTGTATAAACGGGTCAATGTTAAAAATTATCTTAAAAAATATTTTTTATAATAATGACTTATTATAACATATAAATTTACATACTACTGTGCTAAAAACTGACATAAAGACAGTAAAGCAAATATAGAGCTACAATGAAAATATTGAATTTTCGTTTCGAATTCCCTGCGAGCAGCTCCAAATAACTTTTTGCAAGTTTCAGTGTTTAGTGTGCGTGCTCCGGAAAGCGTTAATTACGTGCTAAATTTAACGAGTGACTGACTTCAAATTATCTGTGTTCACAAGTAGAATGACCGTTTCCGTTGATAAATGTTTCTATTCGAAGAAACTCTTCGAAAACTTGTCGCATTAAATTCGCTGGAAATTATTGTAGATACATTTTGAAGCTGACACAGTCCACAAAGTTTATCTAACTTACTTTCTGGAGCTAAATATGTGTTTTGCAGTGTTAAGAAAAATGTTGAAGCAGTAAATCGAGGGAACTGCGCGAGTTAAATATTTTATGGGCGACACTCGAAATGCACATCAACTTTTCTGTCTGGGGAATACGTTCCACAGTGCACGAGACAATTTAAGAATAAAACGCAGTGATCATAACAGAAATAAAAATCATAAAAATCCGCTGTTCAGTGATGGAAATCTTCAACTTAAATGAAGAATAAATTTCAATTACCGATTCTTTTCATAACAATTTCTGGGACGTTATTTCTGCTTCCAGATAGAACAAAAAATTCGCGAAAGCACGATACACATGTGTAACATAATATACTAAGTGACTCAATTGTGATATTGTCGTAATAATCTGTTCCATAATTATTTCCAGCACGCGATTCCTCACGGTCGAAGTCTGGTCATGCGAAACAGGAAGCTCGGGTGGCGTGATCGCGCCGGAAGCCGTACGAAAGTCGAAAATTTTACGGGGCCTGGCCGAGTCTGGTAACCGGTTAAATCGATAGGCAATCGGCTGAGTAACTTTTAGCCGAACGAAAGCGAGATCTCTGCCGCGAATATTCGCTGATCATCCACGGAACTTTCAGTGCTAATCACTAAGACCCGATGCATACAAGCGAACACTGATAACGAACTTGGCGTGCGCGTAATCGTGGCTAGTCGGCCGCCTATGTGTTCGAGATTGCGTCCATACAGTGCCGCCTGTCGTTGTGTGTAGTGATGGAATCAAGTTCAATATTTATTCATGCATAACGATCAATTCGATATCTATGATCCGTTTCATTAAGTTCGATTAGTGCTCATGCAAACGAATTCATTTTCGTTCTACTCCCTCGGAGCTAATATTATATTCAAACTATAATACGTTCGAAACTCTAATTATAATCAGAGGACATTCGTAGATTTATAGCACATCTGGTTCTAATAAATTGTGGTGTATCAAATAGAATCTTTTATTTACTATTCAGATAAAACTCCTTCACAGGAACACACAAGTATTGTTGAATATTAAATTAATTGTAGAAATTGGATCTTTTGGTCATTCCCGTTTTTACTAATTTTTTATTGTTTCCTATCATCAATTGTTGGTTTTTATCTGTTGTAATTTTGTCGAAGAAATAGCCAGAGTTTAGCAATTCAATTATAAAAATACTGGAAATATTTTTTCCCTTTAACGCAACTTGCAAACAGGAAGATGGCTGTTGTATTACGCGAAAACGAAGTAATTCGCAGACCGCCAATTTATTCGGGCAGATGCGTTCCTACGGTAGTAGGGAAGTCCGAGGTATATGGACGATTGCAATACTACTTGCGATTGCGACACACTTGGTCCCATCACTAGCTCTTCGAATCGTAGTCGGCCACTCGGCGAGCACGAGAATGTCGTGACTCGCCGCCGTAACTCGACTCGGTGAAATTCCGGGCTCGAGTACTCCGTGGATATTATCGCAGAACCTCGAGCCATCCATCCCTATTAAAGCAAACAGCATTCGTGTGTGTCGGAAGATTTCCTTCGTGAAATTTGTTTCGGCACCACAGAAATCTTCCGAATGGTGTCTCAGTTACATTTTCTTTGACACCGGAGAAGAACGAGAGACCCCCGTCGAGCACTTGCTCATGCTTGACCGTGTGCCGGAGCCGGCCATTTAATACGACACGAGACGCAGTTGTGTCGGCTAGTCCTGCCGGAGAACCTGAAGTGGATAACAAACACCTCAGGAACCGTTCACGAGGAGCAGACAGCGCAATAACTTCTTAGGGTGCTTACGGGGAAACTTTGGTAAGCCGACGACGGTTAGCTACGAAATTCCTCGTGTGGAACTACGGTTGCGTGGCAAATATTTAATTATACGACACTGCATCCCCTTAAAAACTGTACGATTAAATTTATTGTTACAAGAAAAATACTGTCGGTGTTATTCGTTTCAGAATCTGCGAGGCACTGGCTCAAGAATCTTATTTAACAGATCGAGCACTAAATGCAACATGTTGCCTTACAAAAATGACGAGATTGAATATTTAAATTCTCGCAATTTTTACTATCACTTTTCGCTCGAATAAAAAAATTTCAATTTCCACGAGAAGACTTTCCTAACTTCAATAATTTAAAACAATAAATGCGTTCTTTTTAGTTAATTCGGTAATTGGATCCAAACATTTTTATTAAGGTCCCAGATCAGATTTAGATGTTCTGACTATTTTGTTAATGTATTGTTCTATTTTTAGTTATATTTCATTTCGAGGAGGATTTGTTCCGACACAGGAAGTGTACGAAGAACAAGTTCATTCCGTTAAATGGAAAGCTGTATCTACTTCTTTGCTTCAAAATGTTGACGTTTGTTACGACGAAGTCAACGACGTGTAACACTCGGTAATTCCGTTTTACGGTGGGTCGTAAATTACAGAAGCAACTGTGATCTGATTTGTACTAGTAGCAGGGTTAAGTAAGATTTAGCTGGGCAAAGGCGTGCAACTTGCGTCGATCTGACTCCGAGGCGCCTCACAATTTTACGATCCACCATAAAATCGAATGACTTGTTGATGGTCTTGCGCATCATTGAATTCGTTATAACGAAAGTTACCGAATGAATATTAAAATAAACTGTTTCACCCAGCTAAACGATTTGTACCAATTTCTCTCGCTCTAAGAGGTAACTATTTTCAAATTAAGATTTACTCAGACTATGCCAAAATGATGGGATACTAAGAGACTACTGAAATCCCATTAATAGTGGTATCTGCTTTTTACGAAATTACAAAAAATACATATCATTAGACTGCAAATTCTATGCATTTATAACCAAAAATCAAGTAGGTTAGTATATCACGACTGTTAAGGGCGCTCTTTCTTTAAAATGTGAAAATGTTCTTTCTTTAAAAAACTAGTACAAAATTTATATCAAGGGGTAATATCAAGTTGGTCATTTCAAAAGGTTCGGAGCCTTCGAAAGCACAAAATACAGAACTTTAATAACCTGAAAAGAAAGGAATCAGATTTTAAAATAGTTTCATATAGTGCACAATATCTATACGATAAAAACGAAATAAAAGACAGTCTGATTAGAGCACCACCGATTACACGGCGCATTCTGTTAAACACGCTCCCCAAATGAAAGCATAATTACACGTAGCGGCTAATCGCGAATCACCGCAGGTGTTCGGATAATCGAAGTTCCTCTGTAATAACAGCAGAGGTAACGATCGATGGCTGGAAATTATGAAACGGCGGGGCAAGAAAACTCGAAATTCATTCCCAAGTTTCCAGGGGGATCTTACTGGAACCAATCGAGGAAAATATTCAGGTAATTTCGTGCTCGAACTCGTTACGTCCACGCGGAATAGGGGCTAGCTCTGTGCCGTTCTTGCTGGGCTCCTGGGTACGGGCAAGACAGTCTGTCGTCTGGTGGGAATATGATCTGACAATGGAGAGTGGCCATCTCGGCCAATAATTTAGGAAATGTCGTCGACAGAATACGAGGAGAGTTTCTACTCTTCTCGGGGGCCCAGGCTCCGGGGCTCTGCCAGAGAGAATTTCCTCGACGGAATTTTACCGTCGTCGTCGTCGTCGTCTACTCGCAAAAACGGGACACAATGGGACAAGCGTTCCGCATCCATGTAAAGGACTCCATTACACAGACACTAGATAATGAGCAACCGAGAGGACACGAGCCGGCCAGAAGCCCTGGGCTTTGACTTTCGGCGTACGGATAAAAGATAAAAAGGCTGTCGAGGATTGGCCCCCGGTAAGGTCATGCATGTATGGATGCGACGTGAACGACGCTCGGTTTCCCCTTGTTTCCCGGGGCCCCTGCCGTGTGCACAGAGAGTAGCTCGCCCCGGTGGTACCCACGGGCTCGGGGATCAGGCGTCTGACTTAATACTATCGGCGCTTTTTCCTTCCTTAAATCCTAAGCCAGCTTGGATAACGAATTTCTGAGGTAACTTTCGAGCCTCGGAAGGGAACTGAATCCGGATTATCCGTGATGAAGTGCTTCGCTGGATGGCAAGTGTAGCGGCTGGCCGATTAGAATTTTGTTGCAGGCGAGTCGCGCCACCGTATGAAGAACATTTACGCCCTTCCGGATTGGATACACCTCGAAAAACTATTTCTATTCTAAACTCTCAATTTTTTAAAAAGTTCTCAATATTCCAATTGTTATTTTTTTCAGTTATGAAGCTATACATATATTAGGGTTATCATAAGGTCTAATATACATTAGGTCGATATGATATTTTACGATTGTACATTGGTAGTATAGGTACAGCAGGACATAGGGTATTAAGTATATATTTAGCTTTAAATCTTTAATATATATTTAAGGGTGGGGAAAAATTGAACTTGCTCAAACTTTTCATTAGACTAACTCTTTGTGATTCTAAAATGATTCCAAATGTAATTGCGGTAATGAAGTTCAAGATCTCAACAATTGTTATTAAAAAAGAAAAAATTATACCCAACTCTTTTGTTACACAATTTTGAAATCACAATCATTTCTCACATCCAGGAGAAAGAAGGGACAAAATTAAGTGGACTCTTTGAAAACTAAGAAATTTTAAAAATTGAATCTGATATAAATTTTATTTCAACATCAATTTGGTTTTTCGATAATGCAGGAAATGTATGTTATTCCGGGGAAAGTTGGAAGCATGCTGGTTGCGAAGTATTAAATCTTCTTCTTCTTCTCGTACAGCTAGACTCTGCTTTTCAAAGTTTCAGCACATGTACGTTTAGAAATATCATGATATATTGTTCTGTTTCCAGGGATTTGCGATCATTACTTAGGATGTAAAAAGGAAAAGGAAATAGAACGTGCATTCTGTTCCGGTCAGTAATCGGATCAAACCCATAGAGACGCTCCAGAGCTTTTTTAGACGTAAAGCACGTCACACATGACTCCTACTTCCTAGCGACTCCAGCTTATCGTCTTGTTTGAGACGCGGAAAGTGTTTACTAGATGAAAGGAACATATAGTAAGGAGTTTAAGGGAGATTGAAATAGTGCGTAAAAAAGAGTATCTTCTCGAGCCGCAACCGTAAAGTGCGTGTTTTATAAATCGTTATTGATCGATAACGCCCCTTAACCTTATACACTCTCATTCACGAAGCATTGAAATAAAAAGTGCTGTAAAATATCGTCATTGAACGTTTTTATATTATTCTTTTTATTCATCAGCATAATTTGCAATACAATTTCAATAAAAATCATGGACGTAATTCAGCAAACTGTTTGGGTCGTAATGTAATAATAAAATAAACATTCGACAAATTTTTTAACGTATAAATTATGTCAACTATAAATTTTCAATAAACTGAGTTTGGGTAAACAGCCACCAATAAAATGTTAAAAATGATGATTAAACTTAACTCGTAAATAAAGTTTTATTTATCAATAAGTGAATTTCTACTTATTGAACGACGTCAGTCCCATCGAAAATTCCCTTTTCGAAGTTGATTGGACTTGCCAGTGATAGGAAGTGTTTTTCTAGTTGGTACTATTTCGGTATTGGTGACGCTGGCGCAGAAGGTAATAAATTTAGCGTATAATCTCGGTTCGTCGTTAAGTGGACGGGAACCGGGCGAAGCGAGTTCAGCGTAACAATTTGTTGAAATCCCTCGAAATCCCGATTCGTACAGTCGACCAGCCAAGTCCTCGGCAAACACCACTAAGGGACTATCTCGGTGACAAGAGATTTGTACCTTGGCGCTACAATCTTGAAATGGTACCTGTTCCCAGAATAAATATGCGTTTCCAATAACAATTATGCTAATTTACACTTTAACCAGTAATCGGTGTAACAGAAACTATTTTATCACGAGTGGTCCAGGAATTAATGGCACTATCCGAAAATGGACAAATCAATCAGGAAAAACGGTACTTTTTATTTAGTGTTCCTATTTATTACAGCAGACTTCAGAATAATGAAAAATATTGTTTAAAAAGACCCAGTATATGTGTTTTATGTAGTAGTAATGTAGTATATAATTATGTAGTAGTATAGCGAATGTACAAGAAATATGTAGCGTGTATTAATACGTCTATTATTTAATTTTCTGAGAGCTGTTTTTTTCAAAGAGAATAGGAATAATTACTTTTCTATTAGCATTTTATTCGTACGTGTAGTTCGCTATTTTTACTGTTTATACCTTGATTGAGAACGTTTGTCGGGTTTAATATACTGCTTTTATTGCAGACCGTCCCACTCGCAGGGAGAAAAATATTAACTTTCCGCTTTTCAATAACGAACGGCAAATGTTAAAATTATTTCGGTTCTGATTCGTTGTAGGCAACAGAGAATTTAATTCTGCTCCGTAAAGAAAAATTGCATCTTCTTCCCTAACGCGTCGTGCTTTATAACAGTTTAATTTTCATACGTTATTAAACATTTGCTGCTGGTTACGACATTCTCGCCGGGCCGTACAAAATTCTCTTGAAATTTACGCGCAATTTTCTCGATAACTGCACAGTAAAGGGCAACGTCACCGTACCTTACCTCGAAACTTTCGTGTCCTTATCCTTTCTAGACAAAATGTTGGAATGCTAGGCGAACGTAAAAACGAATGACGCCGGCGTGCGTAGTTTTTTTTTGCTTTACGGCTTATTAAAACAGCTGCTTTCGTTATTATTCACGATTATTATTTACTGCGCTGTCGGAATGCCGGTAAACACGAATTTTTTAAAGGCAGGTTTGCTGTAACAATTTGTTTTCCAAAGTTTCTGCGAAGTATAGTTATCACGTCGTAAAAATTTTATTCCCGAGTTCCTTTTTTATGACTTAATCGATAACCGAGGATCAGTTCATTTGTTCGAAAGTATTTGCATTAGGAACGTTGCTAGACTCTCATTTAATTTTTAATTGTTGACACATTATAAGAATATAATTTTTTATCAATATGAGAGCTTCTACAATTATAGAAAATATTAAAATGTGCTTTTTTTTACAAATATTAAAAATTTTTATGTGCCACTAAAGCCTCCATCAATTATTAAAGCAGAAATAGTCAGTAGGTAAAGAAATAATGAAATCGTAATTTAAATAAATTTCTTGATAAGGATATTAAGATGTTTATACTTGAACGAAACAGTACTATACATTATTCCGCGAATTAATAATTGTGATTAAGAAACTTACGTCGACTGCAGTTAATACTTTACATCGACGTGAAATGATCGCGAGCTGGAAATTAAAGTGGTCGGGCTCATAATGAACGACTTGCCGTGAGTTTGATAGAATACATGCATTTAATGGGCGATTAAAATGCATTATTTTCGACGAAACAAATTAAAGCGATAAAGCATTGTGTACCCCCCTGCGCTTGTTAACAAATTAATGTGTTTTATCGGGACAACCTCTCGCTAGGGGATGATGTAATATGTTCTCTATTGTCAGATACCATTCGTATACATTAGATATGTTTGACATATTACATTAGATACGTTTGTATAAATTAGAGATCAGATACGTCATGTTATGTCTCTGTGTGTGATACTATTTTAACACACAAGGTGGTCAACAATTCTTCATTCAAAATTTGTTTGGAGCTTTTCATCGGTTACAGAAATATCGCATAACAAAAAATTGGAATAAATGCTTATCAAAAGTTAGAACAGAAATTTTTATGTACATTTTAGATTTTTATTATTAAAAATATACAGCAATCGTTCATTAAAATATTTCTCTATATAATGAAGTGATTTCATAGATAATTTAATTTTTATTAGATGTGTTTTAGCATTTCTTTCAAATTTTCTTCTTTTTTATACATGGCACACGCGGTAATTTACTAGTCGATAATGAAGTTGTTTAATTAGACACGTCAATAAGAAACAAACAATTTTACTTTTGCATGAATCCAATATTTAATTCTATTATTCGGTACAGAATTTGTTGATGAATTTATTTATCTACATGCATATACGATTAAAATTGCGTGGTCAATAGGCAACGGGGAACAGAAGGCAATATTAAATAAACAGAGCATTGGCTATTTCTGAACTTCACGAACGGTTAACTGTAAAATATTAAAACATTTATACCTGTGATTCCAGAGTTTAACGAACCGAAATTGCGCAATCATTTTTGTTACGGCCAATGTGTTTTATCCGCTCCATCGAATAAAAATTTAGCAGTTGCTTTGCTTCCTTCGGTCTGCGATGCTCGATGATAATGCAGCAAAGGGAACGGAATTACCTCCCCATCGAGTTCATTATTCCCAATTAGCAATATCGGATTTTGGAATTGTAAATAACATCTTCGAATTACCTGAATTTTCTTTTGTGATCTTAATAATAATGCCTTCGCGAAAGTTAGTGCTGCGTTTAATGGTAGCTCCATAATTCAGATTATGCTCTAAATCTAATATCTTAGTTTCGGTAGGCAGACGAATTTAATGGCTCCTAGAACAGCTAACAATGAGAATAGGTAACTTTGATGATAATTCCCGCGGAGGATTCAATTATTTCTTCCCTGTACTTCGAACTGTTCAGATTTTGTTTATAATAGGCTGCGGAACTTTATGCAAATTCCCCATTTCGAATGTCACAATTTAATTTCTTGCACTGAGTGCTCCATCGCGATCGTGAAAATATGTACGTGTATATTTAATGATAACTTTGGAAATATTTTGTTCCATTGCATTTCAATTCTTGCAATTCAGTAAAAATTGGAACGTAAGAAAATACTTGCAGAAACTTCTGTGCTTACAACTGCCTCCGTTGCATTCTGCATCCAAGCTGGTGTTTTATTTTCTGGAAATGTCACTGCAGGGAACTCGGGGGATAAAAATGTTAATTAAATGAAACTGCATAAAAATTATGAATATTGTGGGTAGACTCTGGATCTTTATGCAAAATTACAATTTTCTAGAGACGTTTAAAAGCATCGAGTTAAAAAGGAATTTTTCACTTTTCCTCGTTCTATTTACGACATTAATATTTATCGTTCAAGGGAGAAATTGTTCTACATCTTTTTCATGTCAGTATCGTGATTATCGTTTAATTCACTTCATTTTAGGTCAAGCTTGCTATCAATAGACATAATCAGGACCACACGCGATTTTCATCACAGTGTATTAGGGTAACAAGCCTTCATCAGGGTAGATCTCTGTTGCGGGAATGTTCAATGTCTGTGAATTGTACAGAAGGAAATTGTACATGACGGTAGTAAGTATTGTAGAACGTGGCTTAAGCTCTACAAATTTTGAAATACCACTGTAAAATTTCTGATAGAAATTCGGTTTCCATAAAGATATTTGAAAGGAGTATTCATGCTCATGTGGCCATAACACGGGTCTTGATCCTATACAAAACTGCGATAATCGCCAAGGCAACATTGTGAAGTCGTATGCGAAAATCTGCTTAGAATACTTTCACATATATGCCCTATATTTTTAAAAGTTACGTGCGCCTATGAATAATAGAAGATATATTTAAATATTTCTGCCAATGAATACACAATTGTTGATACATAATAATGGAAACAAGTGAGACTATATTTTAATATTGTTACCATTTAAAAGTTTGATTTGTGATGAATTGGGCGTATATATCAAAATAAAAATTGTCTGCATCGATTGCAAGAAATAGAAACTAAATTGAATGTTACTTCTTCCCTTAATGATTTTTTAATAGAGGAAAAAGAATATGTATATTGACATCTTCAATTTTAAAAATTATTTGATTTGAACTTTATCTACTCAATTTTGCTATAACTGCATAAAGATTCGCAGTCCACTGATATAATTACTTATGATAATTATATAAATCTATAGATAGGAACATATTTTCCTGAGAGAATTGCTAGCAATTAGTTTTCCAATGGCCGAAAGATAATTTTTTCGATGAACAATTACGTTTAACGTACCGGTTATATTTTCGAAATACGCGGAGAGACTCTTTTTCTGTTTTATATTTACTTTTATTCCCCAAGAGACTGTTTTTTACGTTTATTTGCTGCATGTATCCCTATCTTCGTATCACTGAGCATTTTTCATGCGTTTGTTTTCATTATCTTTGCGTTTTTATAGGTGCAGTTATCTTTTATACGGAAATTTATCTGAATATGTGTGTACAAACGAGGGCGCGGGGTGTTTCAAGTACCGGGTATAAGCGAAAGACAAGTTTTTAATATCATTTTTATGAATGACAGTACTGAGCCTGAGGAAATGAGATCAAATGATGCTCGTCTACGTAGACTTCCTGCAAACATTTTTAGTGGCGATTTCGCGGCGCAGAGAACAGCCTATAAACTGAAAAAGTAAGTCTCGTCGAAGAGCTTTCATCCTGGAATCTATACAGTATGCATCCACTAGGAGTGACATACATTTTCATAAATTTTTCAAAAGCTTCAATAACACAGCAAATAAATAAATTTATGAAGAATAAACGAATTCGTGTGTTATAAAATACGATCATGAAATGTTCTGTAAAATAACGTTTTCAATTTCTGAAGAATATTTTAACTCTAACATACTTTACACGGAATATTCTTGTTATAATACACTTTACAATATCCAGATTATTACATCACTCGAATATTTAGTTTATTACACGAGGGTTCATTATTACCCCGTTAGTTTACACTTCACCCGGTGATTACGGTCGTAAGACTCACTTCATTGATAATAATTTCTCAAAGGGAGAATTAATTACAAATTCATTGTAGGTGCCCAATCCTTGTAAAGGTTAAGTATGCATAATCACTAAATAGAATTTCCCTTTGATTTGCGTGCACAGAATATAATGCTCGTACGCTTTAAATTCCACTTAAGATCCTCTTGTACAAGTTTCACTATATATTATGCTGCGAAATAATTCACTTCTACACTCTCTATTTACAATCAGTAAGAACATTTAATGCGATGATTCAATGGAGTACTTCAATGAGCAATAAAAGTCACACAAGCAGAGTCTCAATAACTACATTCCTATAATAAATATTTAATAAATGATTTAAAACAAAGATTTCCTGACGAATGTTTTAAAAACTAATTCATTACTGATTATGTTATATGTTCTTATAATTTCCCTGACGTAAATATTCTCCGTAAGCAGGCACAATGGTCGTTTTTAATATCTCGTTTTATGATTATTAACCCCTTGCCCTACGATTTATTTCACGGTGTCAGTGATTAGAACGTTTTTTATAGCTCGTAATTTCCTAAAAGAGGAGAAAATTTATATCTATTGTATGCCTACATGTTCTCCAAGCACTATACATTAACAAAACCAAAATAGACTCTGTTCAGAATCTTTATCACGAGTTTGACACGATATTGTAGGGCAAGGGGTTAAATGAACGAATTCATTGATGATCATGTTTCATTAACATTTACTAGAAATCTCAGCGAAAGTATTCCCGGGATTATTGACAACGCGACAAATTGACAAATTGAGATTGCGTGCACATTTCAGTAGAAAATGATTGAAATCTCAATGAACGGGGTGCTGTAACTTATGTAAGAGATACCAAGAGAGTCATTTGGACTGTTCGGGGCCATCAGGCTCGCGCTGACCTATTTGATCATCTGAATTCCTATTATACAATTGCCTGAATACGTAGCAGATTCGACATCGGTCGCGCTGCCGCTAATCGCAACATCTATCGACAGTTATCCTCAAACTCGTCCGCAGCCACGTTTCTAATGAGTCCATTTGATATCTGTCTCCGACATTACATCACTCCGTTCATCAATCACTTCTCATTTGATCTGCTAACGGGTGCTGTATCGCCTGTGGCGAGCGCGCTTGGTATTCGGCAGGCAAGATCGCTAATTTTCCTTGTTGTACCGATTCACACAGGTAAATCCCACTATGGAGTGCTTTGTAGAATCAATATAGGTTCAGAGTCGCCTGGAGGAAAAGCCGCCGTTAATTCCTCTATGGACGGAAGCTTTTATACTGCGACTTCGCCATTAACCAAAGCAGATATTAAACGTGTAATAACAACATCGCTCTTGGATACGTCACGTCATAACGCATTTCCCCTTTTTTCGACAATGCATGCAAGCGAAATATAGAGAGAATACCGTGTAACGTCATTAGAGAATCCCGCCAGATTCTTTCTTTCGAACCGTCCCCCAACACCACCAAATGCGACGCATTCGAGGATCCGGGGAGAAAGAAACTCTCAGGTGAAAATGGAACGAGATTTCATGTCCCTCGTGTGTAACGTCGCAGTCTTTAGTTGATGACAGATGCGAATGCTTTATGCGCGTTGCGGAACTGAATTTCACCGGAGACTATATCATGCTTTCCGGCATACTTCCCTCCATGGAATTTGTTCTTACCCCCAATGGAAATTGATATTGAAAAACCGGCTGTGACAGCTCCCTTCGGGCCATGAAAATTATATACCCGGGCAGAAATTTTTATGTGTACAGAATTTCAGTTTATTCGTTACCCATCCATTACCTCCTTTATTGCTTTTTAATACGTCTTTTAATTCTAAGTTGTTAGAAGCTGGTATTGTTATCACTAGACTGCTGATTTTTATGCAAAATAAAATTTAATAAATATGTACTAATGAATAAAATATATGTATAATAAATGAAGTATATTTGGATTCTGAACAGAATCCACTAATCTCAGTGCGCAACACACTGCAGATTTTCATATATATTTAAAGCTCCCGAATATTTACCAAATAAACTCGAAACTTTCACGGAACCTCATCCGTTTTCACGGCATTTTGCAAATATTGAATCATTTTACTTTCTCAAGACTCGACGGTGAGACCGGCAGGTGAATTTGCATAAACATCCTCAACTGATTAGCCCGGTATCAGCCCGAGAGCGAAAAGTTTCTCAGCATTTTCCTTCCCGCTGTTTTTACCAGTTAGCGACACAGTCACGGTTCTCGTAACCTCCAATCTACCCGGGAATGATCGATCATGCTTTAGAACGACTTAAATGGGACTAGGTGAAATAGAATGGGAATAAGACGGAAGAACAATGTCAAATTGCTTTGTAAGTAGTATGATTGAGTACGGGTCGCAAACTACGAGGCGCTCCTCAAGGACAGGAGGAATTCGGGAGACGAGACGTCTCTACACAGACGTAGCCAGCAGCAGAGCAGAAAGACGAATTCTACTCGGTGCCACCTCTTGAGCGATTACTAGGACGCATGCTATTTTCTCCGTTCTCCTAAGTTCTGCCGTGATTACACCTGTCACCTCCTGTTCTGCGGTTTTGCGACGCTTCATCAAGGCTCCTGCTCGCTGTCTTAACATGCGAACACTTCGCCATGGCTTTACCTTACATTTCCCTTATGCGTATTTAATTCGTGACAAAATGACGCGCGCCATGGGGACCTGATGAACGAAAAATGAGAAATCGTCGGTTTCTATTGCACATCATGTTCAAGCAATGAATGGAATTATAATATGTTAACCAGTTAACTGTGGCGACCGCGACCTCTTTTCAGAGCGCGCACCTACAGTGAAACGAATTGATATTCGGACGCTCTAAAAAAGACGATAACTTCTTTAATATTGCACTATACGATTTGAACTTTTTCTAAAACTAAAGAGTTAAGACGATAACTGTTTTAATATTGTACTATACGATTTGTACTTTTTTGAGAAGCTAAAGCAATTAGTTTACTACAAGATGTGAAAAGAAATTTTTTCAAAAATAGCAATTGATCGGAATTGTACAAAAAATACTAAAAGTTGCATTTTACAACTTTTTTATGTGGGCCTACATTTAAAATTTAAAAAATACGTTTTGTAGATCTATGTCAATTAAACATATTCTGAAAATTTCGTCAAAAATAAAAATAAATCTTTAAAAAATAGCACGTTTTAAAGACGGACTAAAAACTATAAAATAATTTTTCCTAGCCCCATACAGATAGTCCTGAAAATTTGTGATTGTAAATTTTTAATAGCTGTGAAAATACTTTATTCAAAACGAAAAACGTGGGGCGCAAGACTTAATTCATGCATCAATTATCTATTGTATGCGCCCTACGTTTTTCGTTTTGAATCTTACAAGTATTTTCATAGCTATTAAAATTCACAATCACAAATTTTCAGGGTTATGAATCTGAATGGGGCTAGGAAAAATTATTTTATACTTTCTAGTCCGTCTTTAAAACGTGGTATTTTTTAAAAATTTATTTTTATTTTTGACGAAATTTTCAGAATATGTTTAATTGACACAGATCTACAAAACGTATTTTTAAATTTTCAATATAGGCCCACATAAAAAAGTTGTAAAATGCAACTTTTAGTATTTTTTTTACAATTCCGATCAATTGCAATTTTTGAAAAAATTTTTTTCACATCCTGTAGTAAACTAATTGCTCTAGTTTCTCAAAAAAGTACAAATCGTATAGTACAATATTAAAATAGTTATCGTCTTTTTTAGAGCATCCGAATATTTTTCCGAGTCACTGTATATGTGTCGCGAAAATCGTCGCGATGCATGAATCCATCTCAAATTATTTATACGTTTTATTTCGTCTTGACCACCAAATATTCTAAACATATTGAAATTTACGAATATGTTTTAGTTTTCGCTAAAATTACAATTTAAATAGCCAATGGTAACTAAATTTTACGCATGACGAGTATACTCGTCAATCACAGCTAACTGGTTAATAAATGAACCAACGAACCATATATTTAACGTAATATATTACATGCAACGCAAACTATAATCAAACGACTGACAAATGTTGAAACAAACGCTCCTTTATTCACACTCATTTCTTTATTTCATAGATACATTTGTGTTTCACCACTTCATAAAATTCCATTTCAGATCCATTCAATACAAAAACACATTTCCTCGTCTAATTGAAATACATTTAATTAAGACTGAAGAATATTATTTACTTTACGTGTATCTTCATACCCAAAGACTCTTCACCCTTCACCTTTCACCGGCATAAAACACCAATTCAACGAAGCAGCCTTTCACCGAATTATCAATAACTCCGCAGCGATGTAAATACATACATCATACCATCGATACGATGATGATTGAAGAAATCCTCGACCACAGTCGACGATCACTTACAAAAAGCTCCAAGTTCAAGTGCCTCATTTCTTTCCGTGGTATGAATGCCGGACGGAAACGCGGTCTCCACAATGGAATTACATTCATCGCGAGATATCAGAGAATCAGCGGAGATAAATAAAAAAAAAAATAAAACAGAAAAGAGAAGAAGGATAAACTCAAACAAATCTCCGGTCACGTAGACTGCGCTCGATTGTATTCCGTGACTTTATACTATATATCGGCATTTTTCCAGGCACAATAAACATTTCATTGGATCAGGTGAAAGAGCGGTGAGGGGGGCGAAAAACTCGCAGTATCGTTCCAAATTAATTCGATCCGTCCCGTATTAATCGGATTTCGGGCGCGGGCGACAAACCCTCCATCGAAAAATCCGTGGAGCGAGCGGGTTCTCCGGCGTCGAACCGTTTCGGGCAGGATATATAGATTTCAGCTCGGCCCGTCATTGATATCCGGACGTCCGTCTGTTTCGTTCTCGGGGGCCGAGAACAGAGACGTCCGGGGAATACGAAGCGACACGTTTCGCTGCTCGCAACGTCACGCTGTAAAACAACAACGGAGAAACAGTGGGAAAAGCGAGAGAGCGCAAGAGGGAGGAAGAAGAAGAAGTTATAGCATCGCCGACGAAACTGCGACGATAAATAAAAAGTATCGTTGCTTTGCTATGCGCGGGGTGGACGAGAAATTTTCTTTTCTCTTCTTCCTCTTTTTTCCCCCCGCTGTTTCGTTGCTTTTTTTCGACCGTCCCACCGTTTATTGGACTTGTTTCGCGCGCGTAAATAATGCGGCCGTGCCTCTCCGGAAACCTGGGCAGCACTCTTTCTACAAACTCCAGGCGGATCGTAAAACTGCTTCCGAACGGTAAGTCGACCGTAACCTTATGTTACATTTCAGCGGTCTGCCTGCCGAAACACGGTGAAATATCGCCTGTAAATTCTCTTATAGATATCGACGGCCCCCATTATAGGTATTAATTTTCGCTGGATCATTAATGTTCGCTCGACGAGACAATTGAGCACGCCTACAAGACTGAGGACCGTAACGACCGACGATTATTTAGTATATATTGCGGTATGATGAACGGCTTTCACCCTCGCCGTCTATATTTTAGGCGAATCGAACGGCCCTCGGAACATAGTCGAGCTATGTGTGATTTGTATGACTTCTATAGGCTTCTAGTTTCCTTTTGGCGTACAGTGTGCCGGAGTAGATATAATCGAAAGAATGTGGTCGAGTGTTCTCTCGAGACGCGAAGTGGAAGACATGAATGAAAATGTGCAGTGAATGTGGCGGCGAGCAGATGGGTAAATAAATTAATCACTTTCAAGTGCTATGGGGTTGAAATCGTGCTTCATTAAAAAATAATTGACGTGTTCTGTATCCTTTGGAAACTTCTCGTTAAAAAAAAAGAATTAAATCAGTTGTATAATAAGAAGTAAAGTATTCATTATATAATCTCCTTAATTGATTACGAGAGTAATTTAAAGCGTGGCGCAAGAATGTCTAATAAAAGTGAAATTAAAATAACAGGATTTTGAGGCCATTTTAGGTAGCGTTCCTTTAGTAACATTAAACAATTTTAATTTTCCATAGTCTTAAAGTATATATTTAATTTATAATTCATTAAAAATATTTACATTACAAATCGTTTCCATCTTTAAGATTCAGTTTCCCATAAACCAATTTATAATTAACTCTAGAGGCTTCGAAATAATGTCAATGGAGATTAAAATTGCTTGAATAAAAATAAAGGTAGTTAGACAACGTATCGGAATGCTATAGAAAGTACATCACTATTTATTCTGCAGGAGCAAGGTGCGGACAAATACGTTCTGATTGACTATTTTTATCAAAGGACAATGTTGGAGCACAACATCGACAGGTTTGAAATGCATTGATTTCACAGATTACTAGAAGCAATTAACCGTTCACATAATTGATTGATTGATTGATGAAACGTCAAACAAGTATGCACAGATTCCTAGGGATTGCAGTTCAAAGGAAATTCCATAACTCTATCGCGATAGCAATTAGTGGAAAATATTAATGCAAATTCATATACGCAGATCGTGCATTATTGGTCACAAAGATCAAAGGGCGAATCAGCAGGTCGCTTATGAAATTCAAAACACTTGTGAGACTCCACTTCGTTATTGCTCCTCAGGCAAAAAAAAATTAAAAAATTCAGTAAAATGTCAAAGTTAGAAATTAAGCTTTTTTGTTTATTTCCATTGTTTATGTAGTTTCTATAAACGACATTTATAATGTTTTATCTCATAAGAGTCTATTATTTACAGAAAACATTTTTTCTAATAGGTAGTTTCATTCATCCTTTTTGTAATATTTTTCGAAAATTTTTAAGATGTGACGACTGAATTTTCCTTAAAAATTCAGCTCCTTTTTTCGGTGTCTGCACTAAACGCTGGAGACGCAGAGTATTCAAGTCAACTGATAACACCGCTAATCTCGAAACGAAAAAGTGGGTTCATCCCCTGCGGGTGGTAACTTGTTCTTTTTACTTCAATATTTACTTTTGCGTAAATCCTCTTCCCCTAATTGGAAAGCAAGATCAAATACAAGAAAAAGTAAATTTTTACATATTTCTTCACAGTTGTTCATGTTTCTTCAGCTTTCTTTTAAGCGGACTTCTCCGTCTGAAGTTAAATTTTCACTGTTATAAGCTCTGATAATGATATACAGTAGAAATAATTACTATATTTAAGCAAATTTTCTTAAGTTCACAGAAGCCGGAACGTGGAATGAATTTAATGGATGTATAAAAGATTCTTTATGGCAAATATAAAGTAAGAATGTCATTGTGTTTTATCGATTCAATTTGTCGTGATTATAAAATTTTTTAAAAATCAACTCTATTAACTACGAAAAATATGGTCGAAGCATGAAAACGAATATCCAGTCACGAAAATAAATTAGTATTCGTTTCAAGGACTGTGTGAGTCACTAAAAGACTCAACCTAAGAAAAGGAGGACGTAGGAAGCAAAGGAAGACATGGAAGATATTTTCTCTCAAATTTTGAATTAAGAGTGTCACTTTCGCCTGAAAGCGTTATTATCATTACATTACACGACGATCGCATTAAACTACTTTTAGAAAGCGGACGGTTTGAAAGCACTTTGTCACGAAAAGGACGCGACGGAAATCTGAAAGGTTTCGCACAGCTTTATTAAACGTCGATATTCGAGCACCATTTTGATTCGATGTATCGCGGCATTATCATTCTGCCAGATTCGTGACCCGCTTTTTGCACATTCGTATCGGTTGGCTTAGATTGCTCTTCGGATTGTCTTCGAGTGGAACGAAAACTGCATTCGTGGGGAGCGCTGGCACTTTAAGCCAACTTCTCGAACTATTGACACTGAAGAACACTTTTTGTTTATGCAAATACGTGACAAATACAATATTTCATCGAATCACTTAACCACAAAAAGATCTCTATAATAACAAGAATATATTATTGTACAATTTATTTTTGTTACGAGTGAATAAATATCCACGATCAAATTTAATTACCCATACACTAAGTTCTAGTGCATAAATTTAATTTAAATTGTACTTACATCGAAATAGCTAATAGAATAAAATACATTCTGCGAAATTCAAAGGCCTACTTCATAAACAGATTCGAAATAAAGAAAATGTTGAATGAAACATCCCCTAATTCCACATGTGCCGCACTATATTTCATCCCGAACAAACTCTTTGCAACCAACATCAAGAAGTAATGGATTTGTCGTGAAATGGCCCATAAAAGTCTTTCCACTGCTCAACCACTGTAAGAAGCTCCACTGTACTTCGAAACGTACAGAGAGACAAAATTTTTGAAAGGAACAGCGGATTCGACTCTCTACCGTGACGCATCCACGTATAAATTCCATTAAACCCGTCGCTCCCTCGGAACGTCTTTAATTTCACTCATCCATCGTCGGGGGCGTAAAATGAAGCAGATATACAGCAGTTCGTAAAAGTAAATTTTTGTTGTGTTCGCGCTACATAAGGAGACACTTTCGACGGCGTTTATCACGAGGAGGAGCAACGCAATATCGTGCCTCGTGGTAATCCGACAGCGTCGAACACTATCAAGAAAATATTTTTCACTGCCTCGTACAGTGACCAAACAGCGATTTTAGCTAATAAAAGATTATACTCGATGAGTGCATCCTCCTAAATTAGAATCCATCCTTCTATTAGTAACGCCTCATTTTTTATTCAAATCATGCATTTTTACAAAAGACAATGTTTTTCGAAAACGTTGCGTGATAGAGCAATTTTACTTTCGGATTTGGTTCTAGAACGACAAGCTCTATAAAAATCACCCAACAGTAATTGCTGAACACAAAAAAAGTTAAATTTTGTTGTACAGTGCAATTATTCAGTCGTTTCGTCCTCAAGCGTACACACACATAACAAATAAATTTCCAGATATTCATATTGTATAAAAAAATCATTGTTTCAGGACAGAATAGGGCAACAATTTTATTGAAATAAAAATTTCGAATAAAGTGGGTTTTTTCCAAGTGGGTTTTGAACTTTATTTGACATTTTTATTTGAATAAAATTTTTGCCCAACTCTGCTACAGGACCACCGAACATCCGATATTCTCGACCCTAAAACATCGAGCTTTTGATGTTTCATTAGCTAGAATCGTTGTTTGGCGCACAGTGCGTCAGCCGTCGTAACGCGTGGCGGTAATATCGAGAGCAGCAGTTAGGCGAAATTAACAGGAAACGAGAATCCCCTTAGTCGCGACGTGGCCGGGCCATTATTCCATTTACTCGACCGTCCGCCACCTTCCCGTATGAATTCGCGCCAGGATCGAGTGGCGTTCGTACTTGGTGGGATGAGAACCGCTGTAATAATTACTGGATAATTATTCCTTTCTCGGTGGCAAGGATTTCCATTGCTTTAACCGACTGGGAGAGAGTGCCTTGCTGCACGGGTCTTTCTCTTTCCACGTCCTCTCAGCGTTTTATCTCTCTATCGACTCTGATTCGGCTACACGGTCGCGCCAGCCGATTTTCCTCTTATCCGGCAGATAGAATGTTTCTATGACGGGTCTAATGGTGGCTCCCGCTCCTCGTAGCTGCACAATCTAACGCACTCGTTGCTACTTGCTCCTTGCCATTGTACTCGGGATATACTATCGATCTCCTGGGTTCTCTTTCTTCTTCCTGCCTACCGCCGCAGCTTTTTCACCCCTCCCCCCTCATCGCACAACCCCCGCACACTCCAGGCAAGCGAAAAAGTGCCGCGGGAAAAGGCGAGAGTTCGGCTTCTCGACGGCGCGCGGCGATTACTTACGCGCCGAATAGGACCGGATAAAAACGGATGCCGATTCACTGGTCGTTTGCCTCGATTCGACGTAAATAGGGACGATCGAGCTGCGTAGTGTTGCCGAATGTACTGGGTGACTCGCATTACCCTATCTGATTTTACTCATGCTCCGGCCAAAGTTGAACACTGCGTTTCGGATTCTCGAAAAATCGTCTATGTAAACTGTTGTAATTTAGTTACGAAAAATTGTGCAAAAATGAACCCGGTCTCATTTTGAAGCTTGAAGACTCCACTTTTGCTATTCATTGTTCATTTTTATCTAAAATATTTTTGTTTGTCACAGCAGGTCAGAAAATGAAGACATTGTAAGGGTTGGTGTAAAGGGGAAACGTCAGTCTTCATATCCATCGAAGATTCACGAAAAAATTTTATTTTAATGTTTTTTCAGATTTATGACACGAGACGTAAGAAACAGTATTTGACAAAAAATCAATTTCCCTTTTATCGTTGTGTAAATAAACAAATGGAAAATTCTCTTCCAAGTACAAATGCAAGTACGTTTGAGTGGGTGTAATGAATTTTATAAAGGAAAATAGAATACCTCGTAAATGATCGAGTTTGAAATACATTTACAAGACATTTTGTTCGCGGAGTAACTCGAGCAATTTTTTATTTACATTCCGCTGAAATAAAATTACTTGGTTCGCTTCAATCCCTCCGCGAATGCGAAGAATATTTTCAATATTTAACTCCAGAAGAAACTCCGTCGATCTCGGCTAAATATCTTTCGCCCTACGGTAGTACACCTTCGGAATTAGTCGGGAAAGTTCGACCGAACTCTTAAAAATAATACTGCGTACTCATGAGAGAGCAAGCTATGAAAATTGGCTGCGGAGTGTTCAACTCGGTTGCACCTTTGACCTACTTCTGATTCCTCGTCATGCATTTTTAATCGGTGAGAGGAGAAGTATTTTTCCTGGGAGCATTATCGCTCACTGCTCTGAAAGCAGGGAAGAATGGCGCAAAGAACTTTGGTCTCGTGGCGATATAATTGACGAGGGAGGAATGAAAACGCAAAGGGAAGTCCGGAAGACGCGTTTTATTTTGTGGGAACCGAAACAAGGTGCAGAAATTCATAAATAAAAAGTGAATTAAAGGAATTAAATAAAAAGCGTGATCATTTTATGTATAGATTAAATATTTTCTATTAAAATATTCGGAAGTAGTGGTAAAGTTATTAATGAGACCCAAATCGAGTTCACAAAAATAGTAACAGACATTATACGTTCCACTTTATTACTAAATTATTAATTCTAACAAGGATTACCTTATAATTTATTATGACAAAGATATAATTACCACATAGATATTTTATATTTATCACGATCAATATGAAGTACATTTTACAGGATTTTTATTTTCACGCAGCCATTGCCGAGGAAAATATTTATACGAAGTTTTCAATAATTCTCCGAATAAATCGAACAAATTATTTATCACAGGTTCGAAAAGTCCAATCGTTCATCCATCCGCAAATACATATAGCTACAGTTTTGAAAAGTTATATAACAATGAAGTTGAAGATAGAGTACCGTTTGAAAGCGCTCCATTATGCACAGCATTCGCGATTTTCCGAAGAAAATAAAATAAAAGCGGCGGCGATCTATTATATCGTAATTGTGGCCTGAGTCTTTCTCTCTTCAGTCATAAATGCCAACTTTTAATTAGATAAAAATTTCAAGCATCCATTTCCATTCTGTTCCGCTAAAAAACTCCAAGTTTAATGCACAGATAATAAACCTTGCCACGGATTGTTTATCAACTTTATCAGACACTCTGCCGACCGAGAATTAATGCTATACATTTCAACTTCCATTGTGCTCGGAAGATCGGAGTGGTTTATTGAAAGTAAAGAAAGCTTAGTGACATTACTAAATTGTAAATTCTCATTGTCGTAGACCATTTCAGAAAACGCGGAGTCGAAACTTCAGTGAACGTTCGGTGGTTTGTCAGGCAGCTAGGGGACTCTAGCGTCTGCTCATTAGTTTTCCTTGAAGTCGCACCTGTTCAGGTTACGGCAGCTTTTCTCTCTCGACATCATAAATCGATAAGGAAGCAGCAAGGCAGCGACGCGTCTCGATTTTCCGCGAAAGTCGTACCTCCTTATTTCGAACTCTTTCTTCTTCGCTAATCGGCCATGAGGCCCTTTAATCTTCGTCCCTTCACCCTTTCCCCGAACGATGAAAGGGAAGATGTAGATGGCTCGCGGCGTGGACACCAGGGTGTAAATTGATTGATCGGAAAAAGTTCGCAAGGAAATATCTGCTGTCGCTTTCGCGGAGTGCTGACCGTATTTTTCTTCGGGATTAATTAAATAGTTTAACCTAAGCGAAATTTGTTTCAGAACTAATTAGCTACGTGAAAGCGGCGAGTTTTATCTCCGGTCCGCGCCTTTTGCTTTTTTCCGAGATTTCATCGCCACTCGCTCCACTTTCGGTTCCGTTTGTTTCCACGCTCGCCGGATAAAGACGAAATGGAATCGATTGTCACTTCAACGAAGACGATATTTTTTGAAGACGCGACTGCTCGTCTTACAGTTCGCTGTAATAATAATTCCAATCAGTATTCTTTCTAGATCGACGTATACGAAATACATTTGCGAAATCATGTATCATTGTATAATCTATTCACTCGTCTGACCATACAGTACTGCTATTCTACTTCTATTACTAGAACTCTTCTTGAATGACTTTTAAAGACCGGCACATAATAAAGTAATAAAATTCACCTGATTTATTTTTTCGCGCAAGAAATGTTCCATCAATCGGAAATTACATTCTACCTATTATTAAATTTCATACAGTAATCAATCAAATTGCTGTCAACGTTTCATTTTTAATTAAGTAGTTTATTTCATTCTATGCAGGATGGTTCTCTCATTATAAACAAATTAAATAGAAGGTCTGTATCGTCTCTACCACAATTGCATTTAATTCTTCCTTTGAATGTACACTTGCTATCGTGGTATATTTAGTTTCCTTTTTACGAGTAGCGTTCCTGCGTCGATCGCGGAGGGAGCGAGTTATAAAAATCCTCTGCCGAACAACAAAATGGCAGGAATTAAAAAATTTCGGAGAAGAAAGGCCGAGAGAGGGAAGCCGGTTACAAATGAACTTATTCCCTGCTCTCCATGAGGTCGGTTCAACAATTTCGACTTTGATGTCTCCTTCGGCCAAATACGGAAAGGTTTCCGTTCCCTTTAATTCAACGACGGAGCGTCAGGATTTTGTTCGGACGACTGGCCGGTTACTTTTTTCTCCCATTCGGCTGTCCACCATCACCCACCCATGTAATTTCTTCTTCTTTTTCGGGTCGAGGTTCCCTCATGGGAAAGAAACAAGTGACCAATTCTTTACTGGAGTAACAAGTCTGGTCGCCAGAACGGTGACGAACTGAGCTTCGCTCGACCTTATCGATGAAAGGGAGTATCCATTCTGGTTACACTGCCACTCCTCTCCACGTTTGCAAATAGCATGCAAAAAATATACGCCTGCACAACACCGCATATTTATAAAAGTTTCTAATTAGGAAAACTGTTTACTATAGAAAACAGTACGATGCTCAAATTAAAACAGTTTTATCAACCAGCTTTACAATAATTACATTTTTACATTTCTTCAAGTACATACTATAATAACTGCGAATTTTATTTTCTAGAAAATATTAAATTCGTTGTTACATTATATTCAATTTATTAATATTATTAATAGGAAAAATGCGTCTCTATTTTATTCCTGTTTTTTGTAATTTACTCAGAACATGCCTCCATCCAATTTTTATGCAAAATCAAAATTTTCTGCTTCGTTTGAAAGAAAAAGAATATAAATCATATCTCTTGAGAATTTTAGTGAGTTCAACCACTCTAATATTTTCACAATTTCCACAAATTTTCTCTAAATGCATAAAATCCGCAGTCGAACGACTCGATATAAAATGATAAAAGTGAACGTTCAAAGTGTCCAGTGCCAATTAAAGTGAACCAAACAAGTCCATTTGAAACGGGCATATAAAATTGGGGAGAAAGCTGACCTTTCCGCGGAAAATTCGGTTACATAACACAGATATTATTGATCGGCGTTGTTCGTATGCACTCGTAACGTCAGCAACCAGAAGACAATCTATGGAACAATAAAACTTTGCTGCGAGCGAATCAATGAGTGGAGTGCACGTCGTCGAGTGAATCGCGAAAGGGAAGCATGCAGTGGGACTGCAGAACTTTGGATTACCGAGGAGCTGTGCGTTTCTCATAAGAACCGAGACGAGTTACGAAACTGGAGCTATGTCGTGATAATTAGAGACTTCTGTTTCGCGGAACGAAGGGAAGTTTAAGTTTCTAGCAAATCGTCCCATTCATTCTCTTCCCCTCGACCTTCTGCCGCTGCTGTCTGTTGCAAATATCTTTGGTATTTCTCGCTACGTGTGTCCGTTTAATCGCAACTTCCTTTATGTCACTATTATTCATAACATTCATGGTTTGCTCGCTGTTGCACTGAACATTCCTAAACTTAGTCAGTCCTTCAGCGAGGCGAGAATTCTGTAGGATGATACAACATTAATTTGTTTAAAAGCTTCCTTGTTCTACCAAACAACATAATCCCTTTAATGCTTTCTAGCTTCAATAATTTATTGACAATATTTTTTGGTGCTGATTTTGATTGAAACATGTTTTTAAAATAGTTAAAATATACGCATGAGTATATACAGTTACTCGAATTAATGTTCGAATGCTCTAAAAAAGACGATAACTTTTTTAATATTGTACTATACGATTTAAACTTTTTTGGAAAGCTAGAGCAATTAGTTTACTATACGATGTGAAAAAAATTGTTTTCAAAAATAGCAATTGATCGGAATTGTAGAAAAAATACTAAAAGTTGCATTTTACAACTTTTTTATGTGGGCCTATATTGAAAATTTAAAAAATACGTTTTGCAGATCTGTGTCAGTTAAACATATTCTGAAAATTTCGTCAAAATCGGTCGACGTTGCATTGAGCTACAAACGTTTAAAGTTGGTAAAAATTGCAGATTTTCACGATTTTCGGCCTATAACTGCAGATTCTTACATCTTTCAATGCTTGTAGTTTTTTCCCGCATCAACCGATTTCGATGAAACTTTCACAGTGCATATAATTGACACAGATCTACAAAACTTATTTTTTAAATTTTCAATATAGGCCCACATAAAAAAATTGTAAAATGCATCTTTTAGTATTTTTTCTACAATTTCGATCAATTGCAATTTTTGAAAAAATTTCTTTTCACATCCTGTAGTAAACTAATTGCTCTAGCTTCCCAAAAAAGTTCAAATCGTATAGTACAATATTAAAAAAGTTATCGTCTTTTTTAGAACGTTCGAATATTAATTCGAATAACTGTATATAAGAAAATTAAATGGTTTAAGAATTTTTCTGTGCATATGTTATGTTTTACGAAGTATTCATTTTTAATGTCATCAGAGCGAGGATACATTAAGATGACAGCTTTTATCTGCAAAGTTAATATTGCACATACTCGTCCCGGAACGTTTGCAAGTATCGTAAACTAAACAGAATATTAATAAAGTCGCATCATCATAAAAATAAATGAATTTTAATACAGAACATATTTCAGTGAAATTTTGCTGAAACTTTATGGTATGTGGCATAGAAGGTAATATATACGAGAGAGGGTCAAAAAGTTCTCGGAATGAAGGGGAAGAAGATGAAAAATGCTATGTTACTATTTATATTGTATATATTTCATCTTAACGTCGACGCAGTTCTCCGACAAAACAGATAAATTAAATTAAATATACGAACAGGTAACGAATACCACAAAAACAGAAACGTGCTTCTTGCTTTCGTTTAGAAAATATGCAACATTAGTATATAATCACAAAATTGTATAAAGTGTATAGCAAGGATAATTTAAAACATCTGTTATAGTTTATCAGGGAAACAAATATAATTGAATGTATTATCTTACATTATAACAACTATTATATTTTCTATAAACAACTTACCACTGACAGTGAGATTAAAGTTTTTATTTCTGAGGTATTCACATTTTGGTATGATCCGCGAATGTGTTTAATACATCGCTCTAAGAAGCTCCGCCATTATCTTCCGAGAACAGTTTTCGATACAAAGGTTAATTTGGAAGTTAATAAAGGTCTCCACCGGCTGAATAATATCTTGGTACTCGCAGCTGCAGTAAGTTTCCAGGAGCGAAGGATCTCTGCCTATCCCTAGCTCGTCGTTTTAGCTGCTGCTATGCTCCCTCTCTCTCTCTCCTACTCCCCCTTCACTGCTGAACCACTTTCATTTAAAAATTAATTAGAAAGAAACTTCAGCCGACGACGAGTTATCAAACTATTGGTAGGCTTCTTCGTCATTTCATATCGGTTCGAGAAATAAGAAATCAAAAGTATTATTGCGGAATAAAATCAAAATTGTGGGCTTGAAGTATGAATTCCTTGGAATTTAATTATGTTGGCAATATTAAGTTACTGGGATTGTCATGAGAAATTAATTTTCTTAACATTATTAAATCGGATAAATACCCAGTGTGCTGGGAATATTGGAAAATTGATTGAATTTCTTCAAGTAATTGGACAATCAGCTCAGGCTAACATCATTCATAATATTTGTAATAAAATGCATGCATAGATTTTTCAGGAAGACGTTTCAAAAATCTTTGCACCAACCAAGATTAATAATTATGAAATCCACAGCTTTTGTGTAAATCTATAAAGCAAGTGCAAGTGCTAATTCAGGTTTCAAATGTCTGTTAGCTCCGTGCACATTGAAGGGATTAAGATAAAATTCGTTCGTTCTTTTATAGCATTTCCGCTTCGCTGCTCATCTCCTCCGTTTTCATTTCTCTCCGCCCTTTATTCCGCCCTCCCGTTCTATTTTCTTTAATATTACCTTTTCTATGGTTTCGCCCTTTCCGCCGCTATTTGTATTCTCATTCAATTCTATCTACTTTCAGCTCACACTTCATTATCTAATGAAATTTTCTACTTCGAATGTGATGGTGCCTTAACCATCGACCGGTGGGACTGATGTTATCCATCAAGCGTTGAGTAGTCTTCTACGTCCCTTCAAAAGGATAATCTTTCTTTTTATCAAAAAAATCTACGTTGTTTGCTGTAGAACTCCTTTGCGAAGTTTACGGACTAATACCAACGAATTACTTTTTAGAACACTGCTGGAATTCTAATGAAACTAATTTAAGTTGTAGTTCGTATATAATTAGTGTCGGGATTGTGTCTTTCTGAAAAACTCTTTGAAATACTTTTACAATTTTTATCTATTTTTCTTTTTATAAAAGTATAATAAAAGTATAATAAAACTATAAAACGTATTAATCCCTTGAGTCAGACCTCGTCATGAAGATTTTAACGAAGTCTAACAAATATGAATGTTATGTGTTTCTTCTTAGATGAAATAAAATTTGATTTGTTTGTAATCAATATTTAAGCATTCAAATAAATGTAGCCATACAAAAATATCAATTTTCTTTATCCTTCTACGACTTTTTTCGGAATGAAGACGTTTTAATCACTGTAACTGTAAAGAAAATGGTACGGCAAGGAGTTAAGCTGTGCAACTTTATTAGCCTGTATAGACTTGCAGATTTTTTAAAAAATATTAAAATTTATCGAGGACAAATGCTTGCTCACTTTTCGGAAAATTGATCAGAGAACACAAACACGTTTACGACGGCGAATAATACTTCTTGATGCGGAAGGGAATGAAAATTTTTCGAGATTCTGGATAACGACGACAGGTACGTACACTAGTCCGACATTGTTGCATGCCGGCACTTGGTTTTAGTGGCTGTAAAAGCTCGAGGAAGAGTAAGGGTGTTTCAGAGTCACACCCCGAAGCTACTCGCGTCTTTTCGTTACAGTCGAAAAATGCTGTAGCTCACGGAATCGTTAAAAATGACGCACGCGATTCGGCTATTTGTTTTACGAGTAATCACAACTGACTTCCAACAACAAAAAAAAAACAACAGAGATCGTTTAATTCAAATCTATTATTCTTCGTTTAATCTCGACGTGGCCGATGTTATGATGCAGAAGCATGTAAATTTGTATTCACTGACAACTGCACTTCCTAAGTAGAACTTCTAAAAATAGACTGTTTGATATATGGATTATGGACATGAATTAGTATTTTATTATTCGAACTTTTAACCCCTTGCCCTACAATATCGTGTCAGACTCATGATGAAGATTATGAACAGAGTCTAATAAATATGTATGTTAATTTCCTATAATATATTTCCTATATATATATTAATTTCCTTTAAACCGTGATGAAATTCTATTTTGGTTTTAAATAATTATTGGAGAACATGTAGGCATACAATCGATATAAATTTTCTCCTTTTTTAGGAAATTACGAACTACGAAAAGAGAGTTCTAATCCTGAAACCGTGAAATAAATCGTAGGGCAAGGGGTTAAAATTATTCCACTGCACACTACGGACTACTATATCATGAATTAAACAAGTAAATATGATCCAAATTGTTAGGTCTCATTTCAATCCGAAAAACGTCAAGAATATGTAAAAGTTGAATGAAAGAATAATTAAAAACATTGTGTTAGCGTTGTTTTACCGATATCGAGACATTACTGTGCTTTTAAGCAACCGCTATAAGAATTTCTCGGAAGGTTTGCAATAAAAATAGCCAATCCTTTCTAAAGAGTATTAAAAAGCAGAAATTAGTGAATTAAACTTTCTAAAACGCCAACGTTGTCGGGTACAAATTGTTGTTCCACGACTGGGAAATTAGGGTGTGTACACAACGGGGCCCGTTTAAACATATTAATCTATTCATACAGCATTTCTTGCAACACCGAGGGTCGTGTGTATTCACGTTTGAGCATTAAGAAGGGCAAAGGGTGAAACGCCGGTAAAATCCACGGGAGGAGGCAGCCGAGTGACAGAAAATGCGAGTACCTGTACGACGCGTCGGGTGGCGGAAATCGTGGAATGCGGAAAACGCGAGAGGCACGCGTGAACAGGAGGAAAACACGTCGACGGGGGCGAGATCTTTTGAATTATTCATCCGGGAGAGAGGGCAGAAAAAAAGGCCAACAGAGGAGTCGTGCAATCAGAGAACCGACGCTCGGTTAATTCGTGTTTCGTGCCTCCTTTTTCTACGGGGGGAC
Organism: Lasioglossum marginatum; assembly: GCA_028455795.1. NCBI lineage: Eukaryota > Metazoa > Arthropoda > Insecta > Hymenoptera > Halictidae > Lasioglossum > Lasioglossum marginatum. The sequence continues at coordinate 14,716,497 of CM052265.1, read as the reverse complement.
ACTGACGGAAGGCCGAAACGGTTAATCATCGCGTGGCGCTGAAGCGTTGTTCCTGGGACTTCGACGTCGACCGCCGTTCCGGGGACAGAATCAAAGGGAGCGGAGCCGATATGACTTTGCCCTCGGAAATTAGAAGCGCTGCGTGATCGGAATACCGAAAATTTCGTCTTTTGTCTTCGAACCGGTAAACACCCGCCCCGTCACGCCTCGACTGGCACTTGAATTTTCGCTCGTGATCGAAATTTAACGATTTTTCTATGAGAACATGATAATCCTGTAAAAGTACCACTTCTACGGCTACAGTTACTCGAATTAATATTCGGACGCTCTAAAAAAGACGAAAACTTTTTTAATATTGTACTATACGATTTGTACTTTTTTGGGAAGCTAGAGCAATTAGTTAACTATAGAATGTGAAAAGAAATTTTTAAACGTATTTTTTAAATTTTCAATATAGGACCAGATAAAAATGTTGTAAAATGCAACTTTTAGTATTTTTTCTACAATTCTCGAGGCTTGTGACAAAAAATTCTTTTAAACTCACATAAATTATTTACATGCTGAAAATTTTTAGGGATTGTTGATGAGTTGTAAACGATTAAAAATCCTTTGCAGGACTGAACTTTTTCGTTTATTTTTTATAAAAAAAAAACGCAGATAATTGTTAGAAAGTTACTATGTGTAATTTGTATTTTATGTGTGAACGATTTGAATGAACTAAAGTTTTCTATTCGATCCGTAGGTGACACAAGGCATTTTGTTGTTCCATTGTATTTCGTATAGGTCTTATTGTCTTCACTTTTAAAAGTTGCTTTCTGCAATATTTTTATTCGAGGCTTGTGACAAAAATTTTAAAAAATTCTTTTAAACTCACATAAATTATTTACATGCTGAAAATTTGTAGGGATTGTTGACGAGTTGTAAACGATTAAAAATCTTTTGCAGGACCGAACTTTTTCATTTATTTTTTATAGAACAAAAACGCATATAAATGTTATAAAGTTACTATGTGTAATTTGTATTTTATGTGTGAACGATTTGAATGAACTAAAAGTTTTCTATTCGATCCGTAGGTGACACAAGGCATTTTACTGTTCCATTGTATTTCGTATGGGTCTTATTGTCTTCACTTTTAAAAGTTGCTTTCTGCAACATTTTTATTCGAGCTTGTAACAAAAATTTTAAAAAATTCTTTTAGACTCATATAAATTATTTACATGCTGAAAATTTTTAGAGTTTGTTGATGAGTTGTAAACGATTAAAAATCCTTTGCAGGACTGAACTTTTTCGTTCATTTTTTACAGAACAAAAATGCATATAAATGTTAGAAAGTTACTATGTGTAATTTGTATTTTATGTGTGAACGATTTGAATGAACTAATAGTTTTCTATTCGATCCGTAGGTGACACAAGCATTTTACTGTTCCATTGTATTTCGTATGGGTCTTATTGTCTTCCCTTTTCCGTCAATGCAGCGATCACGACTGGAAAGCATCGGTAATGTACGGTTGAATGCTTGGAGGAAATAAAGGGAAACCTCAGTTGCACTGATCATTTGTATGGTGAACATGTCAGATTTCCACATCACGTACTAGACGTAAAATGTTATCGTAGCTCGGAACGTCGGTCATTCAGTTCTAAACAAGCCTGTGAAACAGTTGCCTCCAGTAAATCAAGGAAGTTCTCCAGGCGAAATAACAGGACAATATGGTTAAGATTTTCCCATCTCAAAGTCACCCTGACATTTTAACAGGTAAGTTCGCGCTTAATTACTAAACAATAATTCACACTACATTTTCCCTTAGTATTTTAAAGAATTTCGAAAACGGAGCAGCACATATTTTTAATAAGTACGAAATCGAAAATCATCAGAAACCTTTTACTTTAACACTAAACCTACCGAGTCTTAAAAGTAACAGGTACATGTTCCCTTGTAAAAATGACAAGATTGATTTTATTTAGACTTTGTGCGGCTCCTATTATAATATATACTCTACTAAAGATATTTATAAAATCAATTCTTATAAAATCATTTTTATTATTTCAATAATTGTAAAATAATAAATCTGGAACCGGTCATTTTGACCGGTGGTGGTAGGTTTGGTGTTAACAAACGTAAATAAAATTTTACTTATTATTGCCATAAAAAATTTTTCAGTGGACGTAAAAAATTTTCGTGTTGAGCAACTCATAAAAATTGAGTCTTTCTGTAGAAGATATAATAGAGTGTCAACAATTTCTTAATTTTCCAGAAACATTAGTAAAGAGAAGGAAACATTGAACATCTCTATAAAAGTATAGAGATCTCTATAAAATAACAATAAAACAAAGTCTCCCGAAAATCCACGGAAACAGTGGACAGGAAAACTACAAATAGAGTAGGAATCGGCGATAAAAAATTCCGCAAAAACCGAAAAAAAACCGCCAGTAGACTCCATAAACCGTCGATGGGTGAAGGGGATAGTAACGTTACAAATACCGCGTTTTATATTCGTCGTTTCAGTCTCTCAGCTTCCGTTGCCGTATCCGCGTAGACGTTTCCAAGCAGTTTGCAGGGCACAGTCTGCTTCCGGCGACTGTCATGTAGCCGTTACGCCCCCGCGTTCCATTTTCCCTCGTGCTCCCTTGAACGAAAGGGAAGCCGTTTTCCGGGGCAGAGTCTTGCCGTAGGTGTAAACAGTTCGTGCCGACGCCGGCCGAATCTATTACCCAGAGGAAGACTTTTGTTGGTGGGGTCCGCGTGCGGCGTCTCTTCGAATTATCGAATATTCCCGTTTCTTCGATCGCGCCGCGATCTCCAGTCCATTTCTATGCCGCCATTACCATTAATAGCGTGCGCCGTCGTCGTAAAATCAATGAAAGAGTTTCGCCCGGGCTCTTTTTTTTCCCACCCCCTGAACATTAGCGGCGCCATTTATTCGCGAACGAAAGTTTGTCTCGCTATCTCCGTTTCTCTTCGAACCGTTCTCCGGGGGTGCAGCTCGTCCAACGATTTCCGTTGCATTGAATATTTCATAGAGTTAACGTTGCTGTATTTATGATAATTACGGGATCCACCGGGCTGCGGCCAGACGAGGACTTCCTGTCCTCCTTTGTGGCATCTCCTTCGAGAGCCAACGAGACTAGCGCGTCTTCTATCATCCCGGTCGAAGGTCGAACGACTACTCCTGGGTATGTACACATTGTATACATACTTTCTTTTCAAATTTATGGAAATTTCGCTCGCGGAATTCGTTCTAGCAGAGCAACAACCGAGCCAGCCACGCGCAATGGCTCGCTGGAAGCGGCGGACCGCATTAACCGAAAAGGATAGTGTCCCGGGCACACGAAGATGGATGGAAACGATAATGGTGTTTTCGTTCGGTTTACGAAGCGCCATCAAATTGCTCGTTTATAAACATCAAGCGTGAGCAATTTCCAAGACAATCCCGGAGAATTATGAGTTTCCATAAGCAATTCCGGATTCCGCGGCCCGCGATCGAGCGGACCGAGTTCAAACTTTTCAACCGGGCTCTGACTTTCCTTCCGGCGGCGCGGTGTATTCAAATATCCGCTCGTAAGTCGACGTTTTCTTCTTTTTTTCTTCTATTTGGGAAAGGGCTTTTTCTTGTTACCGGATAGGAAATACAAAGGTTCTCTTGCGAGCTGTGCTCGGAAAGTTTCACTTTCAGAAATATTGTTCTGGAAGGACCTGAGGAGATGGTCTGATACACAGTGGATCCAAAAGTATTGGTACAATCTTGTTTCGTGCAATCAATAAAAACAATTTTTATTTTTTCCGACCTTGTATTATAATACCATTCCATACGATTATTGTCGTTTTATGGATATGGAATTGATATAATACCTCATACAATACTTAAATGTTTAGTAATTCATTAGATGCTAACATATTTATAATGTAAACAATATTCTGAATAATGGTACAGCAATTTTTAGTGGTGACTCTCTCTGAGTGAGGGTTAATATTTTTTGGCCCATACTTCACTAAAACAATAAAGAGAATTTAACTGTGATGGTTACGTAATTAAACACAGTTTCGTTGTTTACGAAAGAATAGAATTGAAATGGAAGTTGAATCACCGCGTCCGAGGAGAACAGCTTTGAAAACTGATCCAACACACAAAGTGTAACGTGGCAGGCGGTAAAAGCGAACTGGCGCGGGGATTTTACATGAAAATAGAACTTGGACACGGAAAGTAAAACATTTCGTAGCTGGATTTGTTTTCGAAAAAATTCCATTCGGATTTCGACCGGAACACTATTGAATGGGGAACGGCTAACGTGTCTGTTCGTGACCCACTGTTTCTACTTCCTGTAGGCACTAACGCATGCGTACTGCATAAACTTTCGAAGTCGATTACCTTGAAAATGAAACTCTGTACGATAAATATTGTTCGGAATTTTTGTGTTATTTTTTCATGTAGTACAGCCACTGCAACTTTCCACACCCTGTTTCTCTCTTCCTCTCACTCTCGTAACTGTACCACCTGTTTACTGACTTGTGTGTCAAGCAAATATTCGAAATGTTGGAGAAAAAATCGCATTCGGTTTGAACGTGAAGTCCTATTTATTTGTTAATAGCGTTACTGTTGAATAGTCGTGCAATTTTATGCAACGTTGAGAAGGAAGAAACGTGTGTTAATAAAGATTTTATTATACTTTACTCAAATATTAAAACGTCTTTGAGAAACCGAGGATGTCAGTAGGATAATCAATATTTCACAATCGTCATATAACAAAATAAAAATTTATGTAGCAACGTCAAACTTTATGCAATTCCTTAATCAGCACTTAAACCAGCCTGTGGAAGTTTACATATAAAATCTCACAAAGCAGTGATATATTCCAGCAGTCCATAAAAATATTGTTAAAAATGAAATTCTACATTGACCCTTGCCTGTAAGCTCCTAGATACTGGTGCACGAACGAACTGGATATGTGCACTGAAATTTCACATTCTCGCTAACCATGTCTGACATTATCTTATGTGCGGTGCATGTTCACACTCAGAGTCCACTTCCCTCACCCTCGAACCGCCCTGACAACCACAACAATCCATGGGAAGAGTCACGAAGTCTGGCCACGATGTTTGTAAAAAGGACCGTCTAGCCAGTGCCGTAAACAGACTTCCCGGCTCTTAATTAATTTAATATCATACGACGCGAAGAAGTTGAAAAGAGGAACGGGTCTTCCGTTCTCTTTTTCCGAGATTGTTTCCATTCACACGGCTATGTCGACGGATCGTCGCGGATTGTCACACTCTGCCGGCCAGGAATTTCATCTTGCACATAATTAATCTCGGCAATTACGCACCAGACAAGTATAATTCCGTGCTAGCGTCGGCATCCAGCCGGTCCGTGAAAGCCGATGCTACAACGTTCCGCACTACTGTTCCCGCCGCAAACTCGAGGTTTCCTGTCCTTCCGCAGTAGCTGTTCCGTTTTCCATCCAGCGAAACAGCGGACGAAGCTCTGTCGCTTAGTTTCGCCGAGACGCGACGCGTTCAAATTGCCACATACCTGGCCGGAATGGAGCGACAGAACCCGTCCCCCTGCGTGCGCGATCACTGTGACAAGTAACGCGAGGGAACGCGGTTACTTTTCCATTTCAAATTCACCCGGCGCCTTGTATCCGTCGCACTTTGTAATATTTAAGCGTCCCAGGTCGCCCCGACGAATATTCACGCTCGCTCCGCCCCTACGACTTGACTTTCGGAAACTCAAATTGCGAAATTCCGCGACCGTTAGCGGCCGGTTCGCTCGGCAAAGAAATCCTCGGTTGCCAGTATGTGATTCGCTTTCCCGCGTAAAATTAAAGGAACACTGAATTATGTTGGGTTTCTTAAATTACGATTCGCACTGGCCCGTGTACATTGTTTAACGCTATTTCAACTTATTTTTTTATGTAGCATTGAAATTAAACGAACACACGTCGTTCGAAATTTTTAACTTCGCTGTTTCAATGGAATTGCTGCAATGTACCCGAGGAACGATTCCGAATTTAACCGGCAATTTTTTCACAACGTCCGTGCTGCTAACCGAACCGAGGAGGCTCGGAAAAATCGGTCCATTGATCGAAAAGAGAAAAACACGCATGTTGATTGGTCAATATTTTTCCTGAGGGTGGTAACAATTCGTCCGAATGAATCGGGCGCGAGGAGATTCGATTTAATTAAGAAACCGAGCACGAGAATTGGCCGGATCGTTTGATGGTGTTTCTCGGCTTTCACGGTTTATAATACGATTGTTCCACAAATCTCGTCATTTACCATTTCATTTGTGCAATGAGGTATTGGTTTTCCACGTATGAATACTATTTATTGACAGCTAATTCGCTGTCGTGACAACACAGTAAATTAATTTTTGTCGAAACCAGACTTACCTTTCCAGAAACCTAATATTTTCTTAAACAAATACAGTAAATCCTCTATAAACGCAACAAAAATATCCCTTCCACTGTGTAATCTGATCTCGGCTCGGGTATATCGGTGTAAATCACTACTAATGCGACGCGGAGTCGCAGTCGCTTCGGCCTCGTGCGGTTTCTGTTTACACGCGCTGTCCTTCTCTACGTTCGGTTCGGACTTTGAAGCTCAAAAATAGTGTCCCATCTACGATAAATGCAACCGCGGCTGTTGCGTTTATAGAGGATTTATTGTATTCAATTGCAATATCTATTTTCGATATCCTTTCTTCAGTAAAATATGCAACAAATGCTTAATTATCCGCGGTTTAATTAGAGAAACGACGGATATAACGCATCGGGAAATGATCCGGCGAGTCGAAGATATCCCTCGAGCTCCTTACAAAGCAGCGCACCGGTGATTCAAAGCTATCCATTACATAATCTATTAAAACTTTCGCCGAGTATACGTCGGAACAAGTTGGTCTCGTGTTTAATACACCGCTATCTATCGAATAAAGGCCAACCAATATGTATCTTGGTATACACGTCCATGGTATCGTGTGTTATTGGATGGTGGACTATCACGCATGACGCAGCTTGTATTAGAATGTTGTGTGACACACAGATTCAGTTATCAAAACGGATGGCTCCATTAGAACCATTATTTCGCCGTCTCGATTCATCATGCAATGATAATATTGTATTTTAAGGGTGATCATGATTAAGAATCGCGAGGCGCAACGTGCACGTACAGGACTGATTCCGAAGTGTGCGTAATCGATTACTTTACCGGCGGACAGCATGTCGACGGTGTTTTTCGAGCAAGCAGAAAACACATCTCGTTGAAATACATCGCCCATACACCATCGAAATTCCGTTTCACCGTATCGAAGTAACCGATCGGCGATTCGTCTTAGTCACTGGGAATCGAAAAACATCGGCAACGAACGCTGTGTATTTCCCCGATTTGTTGGACAGACCCCGCTTTCGAAGTAGTCGCTCGCATCGTCGATCGATTAAACGCGTTTAGCTCTCTGTCTTTCTCTCTCTCCTGCTCGCAACCAAGAAGGTATCTTCTACCCAGAAATATGAATTGTAAATTCCCTGTGTACGACGATCCTTATATTTATCTCACTCTTATCTTATTATCTTATTTGACTCGCGAGTTAGGCAAATGGCATATCTGTCTAATAAGATATAAGGTTACGAACTACTTTCGCCACTAACGAGCCGGAACACGGCCCTTGCTGCTTTAATGCTGGTTATTTTGTGCAAGTATCCGTTTTAGAAATTGGTACGAATTGGATCTTGTTTCTTGCATTCTTTTATTTCACTGGTCAATTTTTTGAAATTTAACACATTACCGACCGGTGATTATTGCATGATTTTGAAAAATCTATGGTAAGATATGGCTAAACACTTTTTAATGGAACCTTCAATAGCAACTTTCATTGTGAACTAACAAGTCAATAACATCATCTAATAGTTTCATTTAAGATTGCAATGTAAAAGAAACTTTCTATGCTTTCATTTGGTATATCACAATTATTCAAATCCTATTAACCCTCTATTGCATGAATTTTTATGACGAGTTGACAAAAATATATTGTATATGGCTGTTAGTTTACTTAAAAATGAGTGTGGTCATGAAATAAATAATAAAATTTTATTAGGAAATGTTATTTATTGCATTTTATAACTGTTCCTATATGGGAACTTTATACATATGCGGTTTTATTCATAAGCGCAATGTCTCCACTTGGAACCAACATGCTCAGAGTCTTCAGTATTGTTTACTTCATTAATATAGAACATTTGAAATTTAAGTCCCCAATTGGGAACGTAATGCAATAGAGCAGAGGTTCTTAAACTGTGACCCCTGTTTATTTATTATATTTATAATATTATTATTATAATATTATTATAATATTTATTATAAGGATTGGGATGGGGCCCGCAAAAACAATGTTGTTCAAGAGGGGGGCCTCGGACTACATAAGTTTAAGAATTTAATAGGCTGCCGGTAGGTAAAGTGTTAAAAATTATTGAATCAGTAACCATATCCAATTGAAAAATGGAATGTTGAAGATAATACTATCGTGACTGAGACTGTACATTCTATCCTTTAGTCTCAATATCTAAAGCATATGTGCTTTAGTTCCCAGCCAATTTTAGGATCATGTCTCTTCTGCCAAGAGTACCTAGGCTATCGTTCGAAAATATTTGATCTCTGACACCATACAGAATTTATAGATGGAAAGACAATAAGAAACTACAGTATTTCATATTAAGATAACGACACTGACATTCCTCTTTAGTCGTGTGTTCTAAATTGAACTATATATAATTTCAAACATCAACAGATATTTCATTTCATTAAACTGATAAAGTGATATTAAAAATTACAAATAGTTATTTAAATTGGCAGTGCTAAAAGCTGTCTTCTAAATTGTACTTTTGGGACTGAACTCAGTCATACGAAAGATCGGCGAGCGATCGCGTCGACACAAAGCCGATCGATAATTAGAATCGCGAACACTATACCGAAGACTTAGGCTCCCCCAGAAACTTAGACAATGTCTGGTTCTATGCATATAACTCGAACCAGTGGCGGCTTAATATTGACGTGTCGTATCCAAAGGCGAAGTTTCCTCTCTTCTCCGAGGGATTTTCTCAGCTTTAGAATATAGTATAGTACACAGCGCTGTGTAAACGATCGTCGCACCTCTGCACACCATATTAATAGGGCCATCTTCATGGGCAGTTTAATATTGGATATGAAGCGTCTGGACGGTCCTTAGGAGCGGATACGATTTATGGCCCCTGGTGATGGAGGATTTGTAAATAGAATCCCAGCTAGGAAGAGTACCCTGAGGATAGGCACGTGTTCGGTATAACTCTACCACTCTAAGAATTTCAGAAAGATTTTACCCGCTGCCGTGAAAACAATATAGCAAACAGTAGCCTCGATCTCATGGTTTTATTGGATTCTGCTTTGTAGACGTTATGGGGTGTGGGTTGAGATCTGTGGTGTTCATTCGGAGCCTAGAGCTGTCTGTTCGCGTGTAAGTTCTCCAAAAACTCGATTTTGTAAATTATAGCTAATATAGTATATACATATATTATATAATATCTTCCAAAAATGTTAAAACGTTAGTCAATTTTTCTGCTTTAGTGAAGCGTCCCTTAATTATAAAAATTACTGAAGACTTTACCCAGGCGCTAAACTACCTGTTCTAATATCCGAGCACTCAGCATCCCTGACCAGTTCAGATAACCGAGGTCCCACAGTACAAGTAAGCTAGTAAATTACCTGCAAGTAAATAACCGCGTGTTAAAACTGACAGGAAGGGTCCCTTCAAAACTTAACCCAGACCACTGAAGATATTCCCAAGAGTAGCAAAGTTAGCTAACAATTCCGTTGGCGAAGGGCGTATGTACCCACGGTACTCCGCGGTGGTAGAACAGAAGCATCAATCGGTTGATCGCGTACGTATAAACAACGGAGCATTGGTCACGTTGGATCGGGGGAGGTAAAGAAGTCCCAGTAGAAAGGGTCTAGCAGGGTGTTTACCCTCATATTACCTGTTCGATCGCGAATATCCAGCGTGAACGTGAACAATCCGATCCTTCACGATCGACGGCGTCGCGGATCGTTACGCCGAATTCGCCGATATATCATCCGCCAAATTAATATTGGGTAATTGATTCGAGATCTAAAGAAACCGCGTTTCGTCCCGAGTCTGCCAGAAGGAATAAGGCTGCCCTGGCAGACTCTGCCTTAAACGTGTGGAAAGCCGCGACGTTTCCCAAATCCTTTCTGTTAGACTTTCTTAAAGTATGTAGTAGAATCCTACAATACCGCGTATACAGTGTTAAAGATATAGATAGTTGAATGCATATAACTTTATGTTATATGTTTATATATGACTTACGTTATGTCTATATATGACTAAAATACAGTAAGAATGGTTCCTTTATAAAACGTACTAGACGTATAGGGCGACGTACTAGGCTCGATGGTTTTCTTGCGACTGACTTTGGTCCTCGCTTTTTCCCTACTACAAGGGTCGCTTATATCTAAGGACTGTAAACCGCCCTTAAACCTACAGTTTCGGAAGTGGCAATCGTTGCACATTTATCGAAACCACTTGGAAGTGGCAATCGTTGCATATTTATTTAGGGGTTTAAAATAATAATATTATAGGGTTAATATAAAATAAATTAATTTGACTGGAAATCTTATATTTATTTGATAAAACTGAAAATTAAGGGATTTTTACTCAATAAAAAATTATCTTTAGAAATGATAATAATTTGTTTTGTGCATTAAAAACACTAAATAATAAAAAAAATGAGGAAGCTTTTTTGAGGAAAAAGAATTAGTAATATTAAATTATTATGAAAATTTAATTAAATTGATAATTTATTATAGTAATTTAGTATTATTAAGGGTGATATTAAATTATTAATGAAAATTTAATTAAATTGATAATTTATTATAGTAATTTAGTATTATTGAGCCACTTTCGAAACGAGGTTGTCCGGCTACGATTAGCGACAAGAGAATCGAAGAGACGAACAGTCGTTTCGCTACGATAGCACGATTACGAATGCTGTTGTCCTCGATGACAATGGTAATTGTTTTTTGGGGGAACATTTGTTTCTCGAGGGACCTTTCGTCTTTCGTTTGTGGGGGAATCTTCTTCGTCGCGAAGAAGGCTCCTCCTCAGTCTATGGGCTGATTTTCAATGACGTTCATTGATAAACAAAAGGCGATGTGTTGATTGGGTATTGCCGAACGCTACATTTCAACACACCCTTGATGACTCGTCATCCTCCACGGCTGATTCGAGCAGCCTTCGGAGGAAGGAGAGAGACATAAAGAGAAAAGTAAGCGATACCATTCTAGTAGACGGTCCCTTGCGATCGAACATTACCCTTAAATGAGAGGTTAGCGACTCAAATTTTGAAGGATTATCTTTCAACCTAAAAGAATTGTTTTGCACACGATATTAATAAAAATGGGGACCGCTGGACCATGCTTATCCTGCAAGACGCTTTGTAACGAGCCGATTCCCGGTGAATGATCGTTCTTAACGGTTTTCACGTTGTCAGTGCAGGAACTTGCCGAGGCCAGAGAAATTTCCGAGTCGAGCGACCCTCCTTGTCCGGGGCGCGTGTGCAGGCCACGGCGCGGCGTTCGGAAGCAACGCGCATTACCCAATTGTTTGACCACGTTTCCGACAGTCTGTCCCTCCGTGTCGGAAGTTCCCGCAGCAGACACGGCCCCGTCGTACTTCGATGCATAATGCCTGTCAGCAGAAATTCCAGCGTATATTTGCATACGTAATCGCCCCCCCGGCTGGTATCACGCACGGTCATCCCCCGACCCCGGAATTGTCCAGGGAAGATCGATCGTCCGATCGATCGATCGATTGATCGGTGGTCCAGCCGAGACGGGACCGGCTGTAATTAAAACGGCGTGGCAGCCGGTTTTAGGACACGTATCACGCGAATCATTAATATTATTCGGCGGCGCGAGCGCTCGCCTCGCTGGATCCATGTTAATTATCCGTCTGGCCCGCATTGTGCTCGCCGGAACAATCGAAGCAACGACGATATTACATTTTCAGATGACGGCCGGACCAAGAAAATAAACCACGATCATAAAGGAACGAGAGAGAAAGAAAGGGGAAAAAAGGAGGAGCGAGAACCGCAAGTTCACAAAAGGAAGATTCATATTCCGCTCGGAGAGACATCGGCATTCGGGGCGGAAAATAAAATCTTCAGGAGGTTGACCCGTCCACAGGAGAACCTCGCCGCTATATTCAGGGGGACGTTCCTCGTTTTCGTCTCATAAGTTTCTCCTTTCTGAACGGTTAACCGACTCCCCGGGACCAGGCTGTGACATCCCTGACCCTCACCGTGGCCGAGCGTTTTAAACCAACCGGGATGCTCCGCGATATGCATTCGAAATGCTGGTGAGCTGCCCCCGGAATTTCCTCTGGCGAGCTACGTGCGAGCAGATTCTCTTATCAAAATAATATCTCTCTTAAATCGCCGCGGCACGATATCGTCGAGCAACGCTAACCACCAGTTCCGCTCGGGACAACGAAAGGGGATGATGTTTTCACACGTTCCGTGCCGCACCGATTTTTGGTGACTTTCCGTTCAGGCCGCGTGGGGCGTATACGCGCCACACTTTTACAATTTTACGATTAAATAAACTTGCTTTTGACGCATGCCTTACAATTTTTCAATAGTACGAAACCATAGTAATCAAGAAAAGAATGTACAGTTTAATATGCATTAGACAACAAAGCAATAAATTAAGTTTTTACGGAATTATTTTAACAAACACATGTGGTTCGTTTTTCAATGAGAATTCCAATCTCTTTTCTCTACTGAAAATAAAATATTCGTCAGAGGCAGTTTTCCAAAGTTTCGACATCTGTGTACCCCTTCTATAACTATCGTAACACTGAGTATCCCCCGTTAAGAACAATCGGTATTAAGTAGCAGGCATGTACATCCTTTCTACACAACAGTAGACTCCCGCTGCACTAGGATTCTTGCATTAGAATCGGTGCGTGCTCTCATGCAATATTTTACTCTCCAGTCCTACGGTGGAAATATGTAAAATAACCTACTCGTTTCTGAATGGCTGTGATTTAAAGATTTAAGAAAAAACAGTACATCTTTAAAACTGCTTGTGTATTGGCCTACGTTTATTTATATTTTGTATTGTATTATATAAAGTATCATAATGTATTGAAAAATAATGTACGGCAAAATAATCTCTACCTTGAGATTCAAATTGCATTAAATAAAAAAAAAATAATCAGTGCGTTCCCCCTCCAAACTCTTCCTGCACCCCCAGGGGTATGCGTACCATACTTTGGGAAACACTGATCTAGAGGGTCGAGCTGCAAAAATAAGGGATGAATGATGGTCGAATTAATCAGTATCGTTGGAGCTACCACTATTCTAAACTGTACAGGGTGTACAAAATCCGGTCCACCAATCCAGAGGTCTAGATTCACCCCTATAACGGACGACCATTACTTTTTACACAGCCTATACGTTCTGAATTAAATTCATTCAAACTAGAACTTTCTCCAGCTACGTGCGAGATCCTCTTATCAAAATAATGTCTCTCTTAAATCGCATGGGATCGCGACGCGGTGGCAAAGCTAACCACCGGCTTCCGTTGGGGAAACAGAAAAGGGGCTGGTGTTTTAGGGGGTACGTCCCGACGCGGAACGTCACGACGCTTATATAGTCTCGTCTCGTCTTGTCGGATACGACGTACACGGTCTGCAATTCCGTCAGTAGCAACTACCAGCAACTATCAGAGGAACACGCCGTACAAATATCGAGCAATCAGCCGCGGTGCTCGCCCCCGACAACCTAAAGCAGGATGCCTCTTATCCGTTGATCCGGTTTGCATCGCGAGACCTTGTTACCTGGCTGGATAAGATGCTGAACAGTGGGCTTGCCGAAAATTCTTCCGCAACTAACTCCGACTTTATTCAGCCAGAGGAACGCGTGTTCCGGTTTATGGCGGAGACGTGACTTCTTCGCTGTTCCTCAGATCAACCCTTAACCCGTGTGTTTTGGATGGTGATTTTTAGAACAGGTGTTTTGGAAAATTGAATTTACACTTTATGCTGTATTCGTCCGTAACGTGCTTGCACAGAAATTGTTCTGTGCGGAAGTTGTGAGAACTACGATTATATTACTTTAACAAGTTTCTTGACAATGTTGTTCATTTAAAAGTAACAGTAGAAGTTGGAAGTTTCTTCTTGCATACAATTAGAAATCGTGGTTTATATTTCAACTTTAACACTAAACCTATCACCGCCGGTCAAAATGATCGGTTTCTGTATTTTAATTTACAATTATTGAAATAGTAAAAATGATTGTATAGATGTCTTTATTAGAGCACGTATTACAATAGGGGCCGCACAAAGTCTGAATAAAATTAATCTTGTTTTATAAGGGAACATGTACCAGTTACTTTTAAGGCTCGGTAGGTTTAGTGTTAATTATAGAAATTGAATCGGCGAGATAATAATTCTTCCTGTTTATACAGTCTGAATGCAAGGAAAGCAAATTGGGTTCATGATACGTCAATCGTTGCGAGAAAACAAAAACAGATTTCCAAGTGTTCTGGTTCTAATTAGAATTTGAAGTTTCCTCGAACATGAATGAGCGAACGGAAAGTGCTAAAGTAAAGCTACGTTGGAGTGATTGATCGCAAAAAACAGTGAAAAAGTCGCGTTCTTGTTACAAACTCGAGTTGTGTCGTTCTTCTTAGTAAGTTTCGCCATACAAGAAATAAATGGTTGCTTTCTATTCAAACCATTTCCCACCGTTTAGAGATTACTTATTCTTCTAACGTTAACGATTTTTAAGTAAAATATAATTTCTGTACATATAGAATTCCGAACAATTATTACAATGGTCAAACAGTTCGCCAATTGTCCAATGTTAATAATTATTAATTTCCAATATTAATTAGCGGTAGCAATTTTTATAAATAAGAAAATAATTACACGGTCTACAAAATGCTAGTACATAATTCAACAGAATGTTCAAAACAGTGTTCTAACAATTTCAATTCGTCGCGTGACAGCCACAGCATTATCTTAGAAATATGACCGAACTTTTTGGCAACGCGAGTAATATTGTCGGCAAGTTATCGATGAATAAATTATTAAAAGCCGCAGTTATGGACGCGCAACGCTCCCACGCGTATCAGACTTCAGACTCGGAACTTTTCGCGATCGTATCTGAATATCAGCGAAGTAAACTGTACATATATACATATACATAGAAATGCGAAGTAAGGAACTGAGTTTTGAGTATGGAATTCAAATGAGGCAGCTCCCCAACGAATAGGGAGGCAACGTCCTTCAGCGATTGGCCCCCGCGATGAATGTAAATATTTATAGGCTACCGGGATATGATTCCGCGAAGGACCGGACGTAAGACCCTATATTTTCGGCGAATATCCATACAATTACAGGAATGCAGACCGTGAATGATACGCGCACTATCTTGCGAATGCAGATCCAAATCGATGAAATGGCGGCGGAGCTTGGTCAGAGACTTGACGATGAATTATATTTTAATAACACACTGTAAGTATTTTCATCATCTTAACACTTTACCTACCGGAAGCCTATCAATAGGGTTTTCAATAATTTTGCTGTTCCAAAAGCATAGAAATTTTCTTTTACATTGAAATCTTAAATGAAACTATTAAATGACGTTAGTTCACCATGAAAATTGCTGATGCTATTGAAGGTTCCATTAAAAAGTGTTTAGCCATGTACCATAGATTTTTCAAAATTATGCAATAATCGAATAGTCAAATAACAAAGTTAAATAACAGTAGTTTCAAATTTTTTACATATTTTTATTATTTCTTATATGATCTACTTATTTTTATATATGATTTACTTCGAGCCTTTTTTTTAAATTGTAATTCACACGAAACACAATTTTCCTAAACTTTTCATTCCATATCGTCTAGTAAACTAGCTTGGTCCATTTATAAAAAGTTATTTTTATTTAAAATTCGTGCCCTCATTTATGAGACTGACTGTACATAAAGTGTAATAGTCGATTGATTATTTCCGGTTAGAGCAGCAACAAATTTCGACATCTGTCTCGCTGGGTAAAGGCGAGCCAGTTATTTTGGCCGGGGCAATATTGTCAGAGCTTATTAACATATTTACTCACTTGCGTTCCAAGTTACGAGATGCTTGAGACACGCGAACATCCGCGGTCTGGTAATAAGCGTCCCAGGTAAATGGACATCGACTGAGCAGCCAGCCGAGTTCCCAACAATTTCGAACAGTGCATGAAATATCCTGGCGCGAACCGTGTCGCCTCTGGAGCCCGCAGTGTCTCATGTTCCTGGCATTTTTGCACGGGGAACACTTGGAGATTCACCGTGTAACGACTATTCCGCGGAATTGAATTCTAGATGCGATTCGTCCCTAGACGGAGGGCGGAGGCATGTTACGAAAAGACTGCGGTGACTTTGGCCAGTTTTCCCGTGGAACAGGCCAGAAAACAAAAGGGAACCGGGGTAGCCAATTTGCAGCGGCGTTACTTGTCCCCCGCACACATGTAAATCCGGCGCAACAAACTGTTTCCTTCGTCCCCGTAATAAGGATTCACCGTTGACAGGGTTTAAAGAGGATTTCTGTCCCTCCGGGATGAACGTGAATATGTACTGCGCGGGGACCAACGGGTTTTATTCTTATAATGTTGCGGCGACTCGACGAACAAGGGATATTCAGCTTTGCCTTCTGTTTGCCGTTGTCTTAGTCGTAGGAATATTTTTCCTCTCGGAAATATCCAATTAATCTTTGTGCACGAGCACTGCTAAATTTGAGAAAAATGTTACTTCGGTCCTAAGACGTAATTTCATATTCGCTTACAATCTACTGATCGGATTTGTGGATGTTAAGTAATCACTCGGTACTCTCGAATTCTTCTAAAATTTTATTGTTAACCCCTTGTGTCCTATATAAAGTCTCATAAATATGTACGCTATTAATTTCCTTTAAATCGAAATAAAATTCTATTTTGGTTTTGTTCATGTACAGCTATTGGGGAATATATAGGTGTACAATAGATATAAAGTTACTCCCTTCTTAGGAAATTAAGAATTACAAAAAAAATTTTAATCACTGAAATCGTAAACTAAATCGTAAGGCAAGGGGTTAACACATCGACAGCAAATAAAGTGTTATATACCAGCTGATTCTTGAAGCACCGTTCAATGGTTAAAACTATATATATATATATATATATATATATAGATATATATATAGATATATATATATATATCAGTTATATATCAGTTAAACAATACAACAATATAAAGATATGATAGCAATACTATCACCGGACTAGATTTACAATCTAAAATTAATGGAGTCGGAAAGCAAGACAAACTCCCTGTTTAAACAGAAGTGATTTAAAGGAACTTCTCGACCAACATCCAAATTTCCAACTCTAATTTCCCCACTTTATATGTGAGCAGAAAGAAGAAATTGATCGTTCGAAGTTGCTGCTCGGTTAGCTTAATTATAACTAACACCGCTCGGATTTAAATCAGATTCAAAGTCTATTTCATACGCAAATCTAGTCAGCTTCTATCCGAGCCGGTGAATGTGTCTAAGATATGACCAATTTCACAGAATTTGCGTAGATTCAGAACTTGGTCTTCGGAGGCTGAGTACGGACCCTTGTGTGCAACCGTGGCGATCACCATATTGATTCAGAGGATTAGGATGAGTTCAACGAAATATTCGATTTATCAACTATACTGTTGTATCGGTGTTAATCTCTTTCGTAATGTAGACTGTCTTCTTGGTATTGTAAATTTCGTAATTTGAAAAAGTAATTTTAAAATATTTGAGTCGACGATAAATACACTGCGGATGTTTATGCAATTTTTAATATCTTTAGGCAAATTTTAAGAAAATCGAATCGTGTAAAATGTTAATTTCAATGGTAGTAGTCGTAGTTCTGAAATAAATAAAAATTGTATTGAAATTAAATAAATATTGAACAAACAGTGCGTTCAACACTTACAATTGATCGCATTTATTATTCGGTAGTTCTAGTGTTAACGTTTAAACACCATAGTTTATTGCACAGCGATTCCAGTGACCGAACACCAGGATCTCCTACTCTGGAGCAGTCGAATACCTTTGATCCCTGAGTCCCGGCGAGACCTTGACCCAGGGATCCCATTAGTACATTCCGTAACATGAGAATTCAATTAAACAACAGGATAAACATGCGGAAAAAATTCGGAAATGTACAACGAACTGTTCCCGATATTTTTCATTCATTAAAACAAAAACACGCCGGAGAGAATTGCATGGTAGAGGAAGCTTAAACTGGAACGCGAAAAAATGTCGAATACGATGTCAACGGTGTGTAGCACGTTCCGCAGTGCAATTTTTTCCCGCGTGTTCCACCTCTCCCGCAAACTTTGCTGTTAGAGCCGAGTTTTCCGGCGGGGAAATTAGAATTTACATCCTGGCTGGTCGAAGTTTCGTTTCGGTTTCTGAATAAATAAACGCGGGATCACGATGGAGAAAAGTTTTTCTTCTCCGTGATCTGAAATCAAAATCAATCCTACTTTCCCTTTTCCCTATGAAAGACGTGCCGTTCCGACCAGCGAAAGTTTCTTTTCCCGGTGCAACAGATAAAAATGTCACCGAGCATCGTATCGACGCGGCTCCGGAGCATGAATCGATGCTCATTTTAATTCGGCGAGCTGAAATAATGGGGAGGAAGGTATTACAACGTTCTTGTTTTAAATCCCCATCTCCGGCATACTTCTGCCGAGTGCTATAGTAGTTTCTAAAGCGGATTCCCCGTGCTCGACACAAAATCTTGCATCTGTTTTAATAAGTTAAGTTTCCCTTGGAAGTAGAGCTACACGCAACGCCGCCAAGTTAATACTCCTTAATGGAGCACCGTGTAGGAATCTGTTTAATTGAGGAATATATTTACGAAGCTTATACAAAAAATTCTCGATATTTAACCCCTTGCCCTACGATTTATTTTACGGTTTCAATGATTAGAACTTTTTTGTAGATCATAATTTCCTAAAAAAAAAGAGAAAATTTATATCTATTTTATGGCTATACGTTCTCCAATACCTGTACATTAACAAAACCAAAATAGAATTTTATTTCGGTTTAAAGTAAATTATAAGCATACATTTTTCTCAGAATCTGTTCAGAGTGATGAATCTTCATCACGAGCCAGACACGATAAGGCAAGGGGTTAAATCCTGATAATTTCGTAAAAACAAATACCGTAAGCGTGGACTGATTTTAAAGCTTGAAGCCTCTGCTTTCGCAAAACAGTGCGAAATTTTATTTTTCTCCTTCAGTTTTTGTTCACTTTTACATTCAAATCTGGAAATTATTATATTTTTCAAAATATTTTTCACTGAAATTTCTGGTAACATACCAATGGATGCATCAACTATTTTTGTTCATTTCAATCCTTTTTACAATTATGTAAAAAAAATAATTGTTTGTAACAGCTACATCATCAATAATCAATTTATTAATTCCCATAATTATAGAGGCAGTGGAATATGCTTTTAGAAGAAGGCAGAGCATTTTAAATATGGTTAATGGAAAATTAATGTTCTATAGAATATAAAGTTCCACAGGTCTCGTTGCGACAAGAAACTTTGAATCTGGAAACCGTACTTTGCAAATTCTTCCCCCTCGTAGTGCGTACATATTGCTGGGGCGAGCACTCGTATAAGTTAACATATGAAACGCTGTTACATCTGGATCATTTTGTTCGTTATGATTTATTCAAAATTTCGGTCCGACTGCCGCGTGCACGGATCTATGTATAATGCAAGTTCCAGTCGACCATCTTTGAGACGATCTTTTTTCTGAGAGAGCTACAAGTTGGACCCTATGATATGTTCATCGCACTTGGGACGGTAAACCTATGGGCACACGGTAAGCAGCTTATGGCATTTTCTCGGTTAATTAATTGAAGATATGTTTCGTTTTTATTGAAGCTCTTTATATAGATGTCCTTATATCAGATCATTGCATACGTTCGTGCCCGATTTGAAAATGAAATTCAATGGTTAAATTTTAAAGAATACAGCTTTATTAATCAATTATTTATATAATTATAATATAATATAATATAATCAATTATTATATTTCTAATTGTAGAAAAGAATGATATAGTGACTATATAATTTTCTTTCTACACTCTGCCGTGCAGTACAGTTTACGACATCTATGAAAATCGGGCACGAATTTATGCAATCGTCTAATAGTATATTTCTTATCTAGATTTTTAGTATTATTATTTAAGAATGTGAGTACTTATTTACAGAGTAAGTTTTGGTGATCCATGTTTTATAAATTACGAAGAAGGAATTGGTTAGAGTACTTACGAGGGTCGGGCACGATAAATGTGGAAGTGATGAAATGACAGCTCGACGATTTCGTCAGGTTGGCCAATGAACGTGTAAAGCAGGCAATCGATGTTCGACGGATATCGTTTAGGGTAGTAAGGAGATGTAAATGTGCCACCTTGAGGTCTGTCCGAGCTGCTGTAGACAACGCATGAGCAACCTATAACAAACACGTTAGTATCATTTTCTCATTCATATATCTAGATCTCACAAAACGACTCAAGCTTAAAGAAAAAATTTTTCCTTTTGGAACAACTATTGTATATTGAGGATATATGAAGGATTCATGAAAATCGTCAGATTCCTCTTATTGAACATGAATGAGCATCCAAAATAGATCATCATAGGGAGGAATAAAATCGATGGATCTAATTTGATCTTAAATAACATAAATTAATTAAAAATGATTTGATCAATCCACAAATGGATGCTGTGTATTTCCAACTGCATATAATTATTATAATTTATTAGATCATTAAATCGTGTTGGTTTATATTTTTCTAACGTACGACATATATCGAAAATTTAATTATATCACGAATAAAAGTTACAGAAATTATTCTTGTACTTCCCAGTTAGAATTTCCAAATTAATTTCCCCAACATAAAGATAGCCTAACGAATAGTATAAAAGAAACGCTTTGTACGCACCAGAACAGGCTCAATCACGCGGATCAAAGCCAAGCAATTGTTCGAATGCTTCCAAATCGTTCATCGGCGCAACAATGTTAAATCACGAATAGAATCCCGACCATAGCGCGTGTAAAGATGTTTGGAATTCGACGAAACCATGCCCGAGACCGAATCGAGAATATTTCACAAATATTCATTTCCACTAGGATCGCTCCAAAAAGCTGTTAATTAAAATCTAATTTTCGTACAAGAGAATGGTACGCAATAAAATGGAAATTTACGGAGCTTCTCAATATCGCGGCGGCAACGGTTGCCGGTAGCAATTCTAATGCGAGGACATCAGAATCTCATGATAATGAAATCCGCCAGCTGACACCGTCCCGAACTAATGTCTCACCCGAAACTTTTCTTATTTCCAAAATGAACTCGTCACTTCTCTCTCATCGATCTCTTCTCCCTTGTGCGGTGGCGTCGCTTGCTCGGGCTCGATCACACTTCTTCTAACCACAGTTCTTTCTATAATATCGAAGCCGTCGTCAATCTCGAAGAATCAAATTGAAGTTTGCCCTTACCCGTGAAGGAACGCGGCTCGCTGGGGACTCGTAACTTTCGCGACGAACTTCCCAGGCGAGAGCAACGAAATCATCGATTACTCGGACAGACGGTTCCACGGTTAATGATCGATCGGAAACAATGAGCGAAACCTTCGTTTCACGAGGAGACGAGTCTCCCACACTTTCCGGAGTCCAGAAACAAAGTCGGTGCTTTTATCCAACCCCCCTGCTCCGTCGTGTCTCGAGAAGCGTCGAGCGATTAAATTAATTGATGTTAAATGTAGAAATTAATTTGCGGTATCTTTTTCCTGCAGCTTTTTAGTTGGAAATCAAGATCAAAATGCACTCTTCTCTTGGAAATAATCTCCAATGCTTTTCACGCACTTATTCCATCTTCACGAGTCTGGCTCGTTATTACGTGGCAAGATCAAATTGACACAGTGGTAAGAGATCGATGAAATAACAAGGTAAACAGTTATTTTCGATGATTTTTTATTCAAATTGATGAGTTCATATTTACAACTGAGGCTTTTCGGTTATGTGTTTCGCATTAAAAAAATAGTCACCAAGTTTCGGACTTTACCTAGAAATAACAGAACAGTATAACTTATTTCGTGAGAACTGTGTTAAATTGACACAAGGGACGAATGAGGGTTAAATTAATTTTATGAGCTTTGTTGTCTCAAGGTATATTAGATTGGCAACTAAGTTCGCGACCTCCACATTTTCTCAAACAATGTCATTTGTACAGTGACTCCCACTAATATTCGGACACTCTTAAAAAGACGATAACTTTTTCAATATTGTACTATACGATTTGAACTTTGAAAAGTTACATTTTACAACTTTTTATGTGGGCCTACATTCAAAATTTAAAAAATACGTTTTGTAGATCTTTGTCAATTATATGCACTGCGAAAGTGTCATCGAAATCGGTTGATGCGGAGGAAAACGACAGGCATTGAAAGATGTAAGAATCCTTAGATTTACTGCAGTTGTAGGCCGAAAATCTGGAAAATCTGCAATTTTTACCATCTCTAAACGATTTTGACGAAATTTTCAGAATATGTTTAATTCACACAGATCTACAAAACGTATTTTTTAAATTTTCGATATAGGCCCACATAAAAATATTGTGAAATGCAACTTTTAGTATTTCTTCTACAATTCCGATTAATTGCAATTTTTGAAAAAATTTCTTTTCACATCCTGTAGCAAACTAATTGCTCTAGCTTCCCAAAAAAGTTCAAATCGTATAGTACAATATTAAAAAAGTTATCGTCTTTTTAAGAGTGTCCGAATATTAGTGGGAGTCACTGTATATATATTTTCGGCACGAGTATTTTATGTCAAATTAATCGCAAAATTCAGAGCTTTCCAATGATATACAGTTCAAAAGGAATAGTCACTGAATGAAGTTATAATGATACAATAAAAGAATTACGAAACAAAAGGTCGTGAATTTAGTTGCCAACCTAATAGCATACACTAATAAAAAATCGTCTTATTTGATGGCGTGGAACATAATAGGTTAACTGCAAGGGTCATGAATTAAGTAGTTCCAATAATGTGCCGCGACAATGAAGGACCTACCCCATATTCGTCGGGAATGCGGGGCTCGAGAAAATTAAATTTCTTGTTTTTCAATTGACTTTTCCGCTGAGCAGCCGCGTCTTCGCAACAGCTCGCCGGAGAATACAAAGGCTCTGTGTACCTATGGTTAAATAACGGGCCGACACTTGAGTTATATTGCCGGCACAATAGGTCGAGCGGATCCTTCCAACTTTATGCATCGGGGACTCCATTGTAGTTGGCGATGCGAGGTAATACCGATCGAAAATCACACGTTCCCTTTTTTTTCCGTTGGTCTTTCACGGCGGAATATGCGCGCGTTGAAACGAGAAAGTATAGATTTCAGAATTCCGTCCACTTGACCTGTCGATTGTCGGGATTAAGCGCCCGAGCAAGCGATTCATCATTCTGACTAGTTTCGACAGATTTGATGTTTTACAGCAACAAGTTTCCTTTACATAATTACAGTGGGCGTAGAAAGTATTCAACAATTTCGCAAAGTTCTGTTAGAAATTGATCAGTGCACGAATATTTTCTACATCCGCTGTATAGTATATTAAATATAGTATATTATCCGATCCAAAAAATCTGTTGCACAGTTAATAATACCCTTGCTCGATTTAATTAAGAACATAGTGTCAATATCCTTGTTGGTTTCATTAAAACAGAATCTGCAATAATAGAGCAATCGCTTTTACGAATTAATATGAATGAAAATTACTGATATGAGGTACTGTTTGAAAGGATTGATTAAATCAAAAACGCTGGAGCATCGGTCTCAATGACATAAAATTAATCAGTGTAATGTACTCTGAAATAATGTTCCATAAAATTGTTATATATATTATCCTCATCTTCTTTAATGTTTTAAATGTTATCGACTACAAGATCTTATTAAGAAATTATTGGAATTAATTATTACGCTCTCGGCGAAACATGATAATTTATTTGAATTACATAAGAATAAACATTCTTTACACGTTCAAGAAGAGGTAAAACGGAGCTGAATTCCATTCTGAATAACTCACAATTGTGCAATTTAGGAAGGAACGTATGTACGCATGCAGAAAAAGAATATTACTTTTTACAATGTTTCGTGACTGTACTTAATTGCATGCATTCTCTTTTCGCCTTACTAATTCTAAAATATTTATATTAATTGCGAGATGCTTGGAGGAGCCATAAAAAACATTATGCAACCGCGAGAAAAATTTAGTTGGAAGCTAGCAAATTTCTGTAATAATAGTTGAAATTAGCACGGCCATGAACCTCCATTTTCCTTTATTCCGCGAGGCAAAAAATGCGGCGCGCGAAAATGCAATATGAATCTCCCGACAGGTAAAACATCCGTTTTACTGTGAAAAAAAGAAACCATATGCACGCACGTACATATTAAATTATTAGAAATCCATAATTCTATATTATACATAGTATCCAATGAAACCCGATATCACAGTCCCAATCCAATCAAAATGTTCAAACACCTAAACCAGGCTTTTGAAATAAATAAAATCGACAAATTTCATTTTTTATCGACCTCAGTATAATAAAGGAAACGAAGCTCCTCTATGCAAAATATTCCAAATTTACAATGTTTACACTCCGTAAATAATCAATTTATTCTGCTTCCACAATCCACGTTCATTCAGAATTAAACCATAGTGCACGAAGCTTTTATTTCCGAATATAAAATACACAATTCGCTTGAAAGATTAAAGTGCTCTGCTATAAAATTGTTTCATCCAACAGGCTTTTAAAAATAATTTATACTGTCGCTGTATTATACAAAAATCCTTTATACACGATTTTATCGAATTTTTTGTTACGCATTTCCACGACAAGGTTCATACACCCGTACTTAAATAATTAAATACTTTAACTTTGAAATTAAGACATATTCTTTCATTCGGTAAGTTCGCCTATCCCCTCCACTGGGAGGCATACTTCCTTGTCGTTCATAATTTCCTAGAAGAAGAAGAAAATTTGAGTCTAATCGCAACACAAAATAGAATCTTATTTCGCTTTAACAGAGTTTTCGTTCGACGCGGAATCTTCGAAATAGAAACATGTTACAAACGATTGTATATTTGTCTAGGTGTTTTCCGCGACATTACCGGTGGCAGCAATATTTCTCTCGCGACTCATCGATCTTTATAACAGTTCATATAAGATCGTTATCGGGTAAACCAGAAAAATTCTATCAAAGTTCATGGCCTGCTGTTATCGACGGTACTCTTGGCGGTCTCGATGGAAGGCCGGTTGAACGATCCACGAAATGTGGGTCATTACGAAACTTCGCCGATACGAGTGCAATAATTTATCCGAAACAATATCACCGGCCTTCATCGTGATTAGTCTGCGTCGACGATGGGACTAGCAGTTTCGCTGATTATTCCCATGAACGTGATCTACTAGGAGGCATTCGTCGGACAGAGCCCGATTGCACAACGTGACCCGAAACTTTCGAAAACGAACGAAGGCGTATTCTCGTTTGAAGGGTTCAATCCAATTTTTCTTGAAACTGTAGAACCGGATGAAGAGATCGAAAATGACTTTTCGCCGAATTAAACCGCCCACGCATCATTCGATCACTCGCCAAACATAAAAAGATGTTCACTCTTCCGTGAGAACTAGGACTTTCGATCTGACGTTCAACTTTATCGTGTGCACGAGAGCATTGACAAAATTAACACAATGGAAAAAATGTATATAGTGAATTAATAAATTTATTACTTTTCTTCGTGGTTTGAGGATTAAGGGTGGAAACATATTTTTAAGATTTAAGATTTTTAAGATTTCGCATAAAAATCCACAGTCTAACGATTGCTCTTCTAACCTTCCAGCTTTTTTATAGATGTTAAACAAATTTCGTTGATGTTTCTATGGAAGCGAACGTTTGCCTCTGGACAAAAAATTACGTCATATATGTCTGATACGGCCCTCAAAGCGTTAAAATAGACTTATTATGATGGTAATGAGAGAGTTACCTTCTGGTCAAGGAACTAGACCGCGAACTTAACGAGCAATACCGGAAAAAACAGCGTGTCTCGCGTGATACGCGTTAATCGCGTGGTTTCCCGACTTCAGAAGATTTTTAGCAAATTAGCCACCTTCAGCCTCCTCTCTATTCTTTGGTAAATGTCAAACAAACGTTTACTTCTTCTCCCCTCATTTGTGTTCTCGCGCATCTCTTCTGCCGGCACTTCGCGAACCCTCTTTATTTCATCGTTTCCTCCATCTCCATTCTCTTGACTTTCATCTTTCACGGCGCAAACCCTTTATCCGCTAAAACGATACCCTTGTGGCGCATAGCGAGAACGAATGTCCGCGTTTGTCCTAACTCGCGGAGTCATTAAATGACGACCGAGCACGAGCTTTGACATTTCGAGCACGAGGAGGATTAGTTTATTGCCTGTTTATTACTTTATTGCCTTGTATACTAAAAAATATACAAATATTTTTTTAAAAAATTGTATTTTATCGAACCTGTAATGGAACTTTAAAAAATACGTTTTGTGGATATCAGCTATACATATAAGTGATGAGAATTTGATTAAGATCTGTGAACGATTTAAAATCGTGAAAATCTCAATTTTTCATGATTTTTCGTTTTATAACTTTTTTACGATTTTTTATTGCAGCTCACAACGATGTCAACGAACTTCGACTATTTTTTCAGCATGCTTGGGACTAGAACGAATCTACGAAACGTATTTTTTATATTTTCATTGCACAGTGAAACACAATTTTTTTCACATTTTCCTCAAAAAAAAAAATGTTACTCTATAATAATCGTGAATCTTTCAAGAACAATATGGGGCGTGATAGATACACACACGGCTCGCGTTATGTAAAAATCAGATCAGCAACACAGAAGAGGGTATTGTCTATTGGCCAATCTCTCCAGCGAGCTGATCCGAAATCCCAGCGGACAATCATTGTTCGGTCACGTTCTATCCCGCTGATTCGAGCATCTTTTCGCCTGGCTTATTTATAACCAACGGCATGGCGGCTTAATGGATAAAAAGTGACGCGGCTTTTTTCCTGTGAAAGTTACAGAGCAGAAAACGAGGATACAATCCGCCTCTACTGTTCGCCCGTTCCTCCTCGGTAGATGGTTTATGAGGGACAATTATGCTGGTCTCGAGCGGAGGATACACTACATTTAACGCTTTAGCTGGGACTAAGTTACTTTTCTCAGGACGATGGCTTACTTCCCTTTCGTAGATGATGGCGGACATTTGGCGGTTTAGACTTAAGCAGCGAGCAGAACCCGCTGGCAAACGTTACTTCATCAGTATTGCCCGCGATAACGTTGTTTCATAAGTACTTGCATATTTTGCTTGCATACGCTCGACGCACAGCGGGGTATTCATTTTTTATCGACAAGAAGTTTTTTTCGAAATTTTATATATAGAAGTTTGTAGATGCTTAAATACAGTTCAACTTTTGTTGAAAACATTTTTTCCTCAGATTATCGGAAATCCTTGAAGAATCGTGATAATGGAGTGCTTCCACCGAAATGCTGGAAAACATTATTTTTGCATGTAAGAATTAATTAATCAATTCCAAAGCATATACATAAAAGTGCAGCCCTCTCCGCAAGAACAGCCAACATTCCGCGTTCTTGCGGTCTTTTAATAAAAATAGGTTATCAGTC
Organism: Lasioglossum marginatum; assembly: GCA_028455795.1. Classification (NCBI taxonomy): domain Eukaryota; kingdom Metazoa; phylum Arthropoda; class Insecta; order Hymenoptera; family Halictidae; genus Lasioglossum; species Lasioglossum marginatum. The sequence continues at coordinate 14,688,666 of CM052265.1, read as the reverse complement.
CTACATATAGCAGAATGCAACAGTATTAATACCGTGTGTATTAATAAGACGGAATCTGGGTGAAGTAAGGGTGCAAGTTATTGGTTCCGAATTATTTCGGCATCGGCGAGTTTTAGAACCGACGTGGAACCAAGTTAAAAGTAGAGGAGCAAAATGTATGAAAAATAGCTTCTTCGAAGTGATGATATTTTTAAGCCGAACAATGCTCAGAATTCGAACCATTCCACAAATAATTGAATTACAATCTTTCTACGCTAAAACATTCATGAAACCTTCGGACAATAAAATTCTTAAAATCTTTCACTCGATTGAGTTCTAATTTCGCTAAACACGTTAGTTTCTACTAAGATTGTGTAGTTGAAAAAAAACTTAAATGTCAGAAAATTGATACACATTTTTCATTATTCACGTTTTTGTTGATATTCTACGAGGTTATGAAATAAAGCAATGCCGAGGATTCGTAGTATAGGAATATGAGAACTGGTTATAGAGAGTTTATTCAGTAGGTGAGAATACAGAAGAAACTCCTCGCTCAAGCGCTTCAGTTCAACTAACTAATCCTAGAAAACGTGTTCAACGTCTACCTTCGACAAGACCGTTTTTTTTATTGGTGGTCGAAGGGTTGGAGAACTCTTATTGTTAGATAAATTCTTATTGTTAGATTAATTCTAAATACCTAATTTAACAGTTTTAAACGAGTGAGATAGAGAGATTTATCCAAAAACTGCGACAGAAATTTATGGCGTCGAAAAGAGCAGTTATCGGTGTCCACTCGTTTATCTTGTCAAGGCATCAGTTGCCAATATAAATTATACATGAAAATGGAATAAATACAGGGCTGGTTTTAAATCAATGAGTTTATAATGTCTCCGGTCTACCGTGAATTTTCTCTGATAAAAAGAAAAAATAACGTGTCTCGTCAACAAATCCTTCTGGATTTTGTCGCTGATCGCTAAAAATGTTTATAAAGTAATCTCCTAAATCGTTCTTTCCGTGTAAAACCCCACTGGCCTAGTTATTAATAGCTTTATTAAGTTCTATTTATTTTTATATCTTCGCCAACCGGGCACCCCGAGCAGTTTGCAAACTTTCTTCATCCCATCGACGACAGTTTAAAAGTCACTGCTCGTTCCCTTGATCTTACCTCCTAAAACTGTTTTACATGTTCAATTTTTCATGTTCCACATGTCGGAAGTTAATGCTCTCACGGTATGATCGAAACTTCGCTTCTCAATGAGAATTTATGATAATGATCAACATTTTATGATAATGGCCGATCCGGGGAGTAGATTCTCCCACTTTTTCTGTCAAAGACAAGAGGATATTAAACACTTCATCTTTATAAATAAAGGATTTTCTTTACCGTATAGGAAGGCGGCGATCTTTATGCAAGGGAGCTTAGGTGAACTGCTTTGTCAGTGAAACATATATGTATAACGTGTGACGCTTACGCGATTGCACGTAAAATACTTCATCCCCTCGCTTTGGCAAAAAAATGCTTGTCCTGGAAAAGTTTTGCATTTCCAAGGAAAACCGTGTATCACGCGTGATCGATACACTGCTGCTTTAAAAACTTCAGAACTATCGTGTAACGAAATTAATGGTTTTTAAATCCCTCAGTAGCGAAACCAATTAACAGTATAATGTGACGCGATGTAAATTATTTTTCCCAGGAGTACGCCTCTAAACCCATGTATTTACTTACATTTTACCAGTCTAGTTACTTTCATAATTTAATGGCGAAAGTACAGCCACCTATGAATAATAAATAGATGTGGGTCTTCATACAAAATATAAATTGTTGCATCGATTGTAAAAACTAGAAAATCTTCATGCAAAAGAAAAATTTTCTGCGTCGATTATAAGCCACTGGAATGAGATAAAAATTTGTTTCCCCGATCAATAATCCTAATAAGTTGATGATAATATGCTAATACCAAAAGAGAAAAGTGTTCCTGATTAAAACCCTGTTACCCTAATTTTTTAACAGGTTGCACGCACTCGAGGCCTAATTACGCGAGAAACGCATAAAGCGGCGATTGCGGCGCATCATTAGATAAAACTAGGCGGTTACCGTCCTCGAGGTTGTTTCGAGGCGGCAACTAGTGGAACACGTTCCGAGCACAAGCGGGGGTTTTAAGTATTTCACGGGGTGGCGGGTCGGTGAACTTCGATATTAATTCTCGGGATTGGTCCCCCAGCCGCGCGCGCGGCGCGGTTGGTTATCTTTTCGCGTGCTTTGGCACCGTTTTGACTTTTCCAGCTTCTCTGGCTCGTCAACGGGAAAGTTATTTACGGGAGGCAAGCCGGCGCATTAAGACGCCTGCAGCTGCTGCCCGATGCTTTATATTTCCGCAACACGATCGTGATCTCTTTCCGTCTTCCACGGCCCCGGAAAAGCCGGCCGTCGCTCCCCGGAGCATTATATTGTACTTCGAGAACCCTCGCAGGTGATTCACGGGCCGCTGACACGGTGCCGATCCGCGCCAGCAGGTCCTGGCTGCTGATAGTTTACCGATACACCTATGTACACCTAAAATCTAGATACATAAGACGCTCGACGCGGCGTGGCACGACGTGGCACGGCATGGGCGGAAGAACGGCACCGGGCGACCTGGCAAACCATGAAGAGATATTATTGCGCCCGGCTGAAACACTAGAAATCACTTAGCAGCCGATTGCAGAACGGCGGGTTGACTTTTCGGGATCTTCGGCTGACACCGCAAGCTGTCACCCCCAATCCCGAACGATGCCGCCACGACTCCTCGCGCGGATGAAACTCCGCGACTTTTTGCCGCGCACAGCCGCGCCGGATCAGGAATACGGCCAAGACGGAGTTAGTGTTTATTTCTCGGCTGTAATGCCACCGGCTGTCTCCAAACTACGGCGTCTGCGAGGACGTATGGAACTTGAACAAGGTCCAGGAGTCCAATTAGTTCGTATTTTTATGATTGTCCTGGCTGGTCTTCTTCGTCGGAGTTGGGATCGTGTATTTTGTCATTTGTCAACTGCTGAGCTACTATTTTAAGTATGCGTGTTCTTTGATTAAGCAGTGGACGGAATTATCAATATTTATTATTAACGATGTTCTATTAACAACTGCCAAATTGCCCAAACAAAACGCTCTCTCGTGCACACTCATTTCTTTATCTCGTTCAACCAATTCAAAAGACGCGCAATCTAATCATATTCATTCTAAAACAAAAATTGGATGCATGTTATTAAAAGAATTAAAGATTGATTGTACCAGATGAAAGAATGTACTCAAATATTATTATATACATGATTAAAATATTGGGTTGTATAATAAATTCCCGCGTTTTTTGTATTTTATATTTTTCCCGCAATTTTGTGTTTTGTTAGGTAAAGTATATACATGCATTCGCAAGTCTTTTTCTTGCTCTACAAACCTATCTGCTTCAATTTTTTAAATGAATTAATTTTAATCAATTTTCAGGCTTTTTCAATGGAGGTTCCAGGAGGCAAAAAAAGTCATTTTCGACATCTGCTCTATTTCGCCTTTCGTCGTGGTCAAAAAGCTATGGAACCAGCTCCGAGGACCGCTCAAGATTGATTTGCCAAGTTCAAAAATGGCAATTTCGGCCTTCCAACTTCGACGAAGATCGTCTCAAGACGTTTCTGGAGGAAGATGGTCGTCAAACAACACGAGAGTTGGCCGAAAAGATGGGCTGTGCTTCAAGACCATCGCTAACCATCTTCACTCCATGGGCTTTACTCAAAAACTTGGAGCTTGGGTGCCACACAACTTGAGTGAGATGTTGAGCAGATGTCGAAAATGAATTTTTTTGCCTCCTGGAACTTCCATTAAAAAAACCTGAACATTGATTAAAATTAATCAATTCGAAAAATTGAAGCAGATAGGTTTGTAAAGCAAGAAAAAGACTTGCATATAAAGAATGCATATATATATACTTTCCGTAAAAAAACACAAAATTGCGGGAAAAAATAAAATACAAAAAAACGCGGAAATTTATTACACAACACAATAATTTTGAGTGAGTTAAGAGAGCCGATTTATTTGCAGAAAAATTCATTAAAACTTCTGCACTCACTCGATATTTTATGTTACAATCGCAGAGAATAACTATTAACCTTTTGCGGTACTTTTTTGCGAAACTTTTTCTCTCTGTTATTTTAAAATGAATATAAAAATCACAATTAATTTCAACCATTTATGGAACAGCTACATCGCAGTCATATTACAAGCTGTAGATCAAAAGCAAATATTTCATAAATTGTTGAAATAAAGTGCTCCTTCCAGCACAGTTTTTCGTATTCAAATGAACATACAGCTGTCAAGTATTAACAAATGAAACGGCTACCATGCTGTTAAGCTCGACACCATATTCGAGCTAAGATAGAGTCCTGTATTTTCGAAGTGTATTTTCTGTGATTATTTGTTTTCTGAATCCACAGGAAGATGCATTAGGTGTTTAGAATGTCAAGATTGGGTGTACGTATACGTGCTGGAGGCAGTGACTAGGACAATGGCGTTGCTCATGCGGTGACAGGTGTAAATAGTGGCACCCATGTTCTCTGCATATGAGACGTGACATTACGTCATCCTAATATTCAACATTATTTTTTCTTATGCTTCGTATTCATCTTGGAACAGGCATTTCAGTGTGATGTGATACACAAATGCTGACACTATAAGAATTTTTTAGCTAGATTATTTCTTACAGATTATTTAAAGAAGTCCAGAAGCGATAATTTGATTGAAATTATTTTTAAAACATAGTGGCATATACCAAAAAATTAAAAAATCACATTGATATCTTGTACCGATATGATTACATGTTGATACTATCAGAATTTTTTAGCTAGATTATTTCTTGCAGATTATTTAAAGAAGTCCAGAGGCGGTAATTCGACTGAAATTATTTTAAAAATACAGTGGCATATACCAAAAAATTAAAAAATCACATTGATATCTTGTACCATTATGATTACATGTTGATACTATAAGAATTTTTAAGCTAGACTATTTCTTGCTAGATTCTCTCAAGAAGTCCAGAGGCGGTAATTTCACTGAAATTATTTTTAAAACATAGTGGCATATACCAAAAAATAAAAAAATCACATTGATATCTTGTACCGTTATCATTACATGTGTTGATACAAGAATTGATATAAGAATTTTGTTAGCTAGACTATTTCTTGCTAGATTTTTTCAAGAAGTCCAAAGGTGGTCATTTTTGTGACTGAAGTTATTTTTAAAACATAGTGGCATATACAAAAAATTAAAAAATCACATTGATATCTTATGCCATTATGATTACATGTTGATACTATAAGAATTTTTTAGCTGGACTATTTCTTGCTAGATTCTTTCAAGAAGTCCAGAGGCGGTCATTTGACTGAAATTATTTTTAAAACGTAGTGGCATGTACCAGAAAATAAAAGAATCACATTGATATCTTGTACCGTTCTGATTTTATCCCAATTTGAAGATGGCAGAGCTCTTATTTGACGACCCTTCACGTCTAACATCCTAAAGGAATTTTTTCCAGGTTCTCCATTTGGCCGCCGGCTTCTGTGCACATACTGGCTCGCGATGTAGGTACACGGCATCAACAGTGAACGGAACACCGTGTGTATATCGTGGCGGTTCGGGATACTTCGTGATGCATCCTTTCACCCCCTAGCACAGCGGATATCCGTTGAAAGCTCCGCCGCTCTTAGATCACGCGATTACCCCATGGACACAGAAAGGCTTCTGCTAAAAGTTGTCGGATAAGGAGGAGAAAGGGGCCTGCTAGCGGGGCGAAAAAACGAAGAAGAAGGAGAAGAGAGAGAGAGAGAGGAGTCGGACGAGGAGGAATAGAATCTGAAGAGAATGGAGTAGCATCCGGTCGGGCGGGAACGTTTTCACCGCGAAGGGAACGGATTCCTGCGATCTTCCAGGCCAATGAATCGACTAGTTACAAACACAATGCGACCGTTCCCGCATTATTCCGGAGATATGGGCGCCGCGGATAAAATCGAGACCCGAAAATCCGGCGGGGGGCCGTCGCGTTTCAAATGCGCGCGAGCCTGCGGTGATCGTATCGTGCAATCACAGTGAATGCAGTTTCACTGTTGACTCGGTCAATCTCTCTCTCTCTCCCCTTTCCTCCTACGGCGTATTATTCGGCCGGCGAATACGGAGAAATTAATTCGTTGTTAAATACTGCTTACATTATTATTGACTCTGTAATTGATTGATCACATTCGGCGCGCCCGTTCGTTCCAGTTAAACGAAGTATGGATTATATAATTAATGTCATCTCGTTCGCCGGACTGTTGTTTGCAGGTTACGATGCGTTTTCAATGCGCCCCTTTGTCGACGGAAAAGGAAGAGCGACCACTGTTTTACTTATGCAATATTCAGTTCACGACCACGCAATTGTCACCCGGAGCGCAAAGAAAATTGTGTCATCGGGAACAAAAAGAATTCGTTATTAACTGCAATTACATATAATGGCATACTTCGTTAGTGTGCGGCGCGGAATGCCGCGAACGCTTGCGCGATGTGACTTAACAGAGGTTTGTGTACTGGGCAGCTTGTAGCGAGCGCGCGCGCGTCTGTATGTGATATAACAGAGAACGCCCTTTTACGTATTTTATTGTGGCCTGACAATTTCACCTGACAGCCATTATTTTTTCATAAAAGACATTACTGCGTGCCTCGCTGTATTACGGATATGCACATGTCAGTGCACTTATTAGAAATTTAATAAATTCGCACTGGCCTAGAACAGACACCGATTATAGTGAGGATAAAAAATGTTTCGATCGATTAGGGAATATGCATCCATTTTACTATGTTCGCAGATACATATTTTATTCTACTTAAATATGATCTTTGTTTATTTGGTATTTTCTGGGACATTGCGTTCGTTGAATATTTAAATTTATTTATGAAATAGTAATTTTGGAATTGTAACACATAAAATTCATGTCAGCTGAACACTGATACATTTAATTACATTTAAATGCTCGGTTCAGCGATTAATATAATCCTTTCACCGAATATTATCAGCATTTTATATTTATTCTAGAAGTTAATTAATTAACTTCGCGCCCAGCGGAGTGCGAAGACAACTCAGTAACACAATATAATTAATATCTGGAATTTCATTAACATTTTCTGCAGTAAATCGCGAGCAGGCGATGCATTTAAATTGCTTCATCGATTAATGGTGACCATAAACTCGCGGGGAGCGCCTTCACCAGCACACAATGGCTTTGATTCTATCAGATTTAGTAATTCATATAAAGAAAATCGAAAACAACAATTGCATGGTAATAGTCATTTCCAGAGCGCCACTGCAGTTAATGTTAATTACCACTAGACAGCGGATTCTATACATTTATGATAAAAATTAATTGATAAAATTAATATTGGAAGAATTTAAAAATACTGTTACATTATTTTTGACCTATTATTAAGCCTTCGCAGTCGGAGCTATTTTAACTCAAAATTGGACAATATTGTGAATAAATATTGTGGTCAATATTGCTAATATTGTGGTAAAGCAGTTTTTAGTGGTGAATCTGAGTCACCCCTCGACTACTAACGGTTAAATGTATTAACCCTCGCAAGGTAAGGTTTAATAACACATAAATAGTAAAGTGGGTTCTCTTAGACCCCGACAAATAAATTTCATAAATAGCCTCGTTTATAATAAATTTGGGATAAAGAATAACACAGCGTAAAAAGTAAACAAACAGATTTAATTTCATTCATATAAAAATTCTTTTTAAAAATCTGAAGCTGGGGTCTCCGAGACCCCACATTATCTAGCGAAGGTTAAGAAAGAATATAAAAAAATTTCTATTTCGCTCCAGTTTGTTGCAATTTAAGTTGAAAATGTTTATTTTGCATAAAGATCCGTTGTGTAATTATTATGTTATCGCAAAAATAGCAGTTTATTCGATCTCGCGGTTAGCCGTAACGCGAAATCACCATTCGGAGAGGAGGGTCGTCTAGAGCATCCCTTAATGATCCCAACAAACTCTCGAACGACTGCCATTTAAACATCTCCAGAGCGTAATTCAATAAAGGCGATGGCATTTGCAAAGGAAAAGTGTCCGGCAAACAAGCCGAATCCTGCCGGGGGTGAAACGTGCGATCTGACAAATTAAGAGAAAGTCATCTTAACCGAGAGCCGGGGTGCAGATGAGCAGAACAAGCAGCCGCAACGGTAATCCGCAAAGCGGCCGAGAGAAAAGTTAATTAAAAGTAAACGTCCGGAAGTCGGCGAAGTTTCAGCTCGATAATTTAGAGAGGGAGAGTGGGAGAGAGCAAAGTGTATAAGTATGCAAGAAGAACACCGTCTAAAGGTGTCGCAATTTCGCGGTCGCGCGAACCTCGGCTTGCCGCGCAATTGAAAAATGTCCGGGGGATAATTGACGCGAGCAGATGTTACGGTAACGTTAGTGTCGAAGGGCACGACGTAAAGGCTGATCTCGTAAAAATGGCACGTGGCAAGAAGGCGCATGGAATAGGCGAGGTATTATTCTCAATTTATCTCGCGCCCACTTAGCTTCGTCTACTTCGTGGCATTGGTTCTCAAAGGAATAGTCGTGCCAGCTGGCCCGGATCGATACTCCGTGGAACGTATCTCAGGTTTTTGCCGGCAACTGTTCTTCCCCGTCGTCTCACGTCTCGCGATATTTCACGGGCTCGCTGGCTGTTATGTCTTCCGAAATTTTTGAAATTTCATTTCTGCCCGGTAATGAAATAGACGTCTGTTCAACACGCGCACGGTTCAACAACGCCGCTCCAACAATTTTATCTTCCTCCGCTATTCTTATCAAGCTATCCGTGAAATACTTGACATTTTTCTTTTGCACGCCGAGTGCTGTAATATTACGGGAAATGTTTGGCCCCGTTGGATCGCGTAACAAACGCTGAAAATATTAGGTTGTCTCGAAAGTTCGTTTTCGAAGTTGTTCTCTAATCTTGGATAATCTGAATGGCCATTTGCAATTTAATTCTCCTTTTCTCTTTCTGTGAAGATTGCATCCACCTTCGACTATAAACTAATACATTGACAAATAATTGTACATGTTTCTTCATCATTATAACGAGTAAAATGCAACCTTGAATTTTGTCTGCCAATTTCTATTAGCTCCGCCCCCTATGCAACATGACGTGTTCGGCAACAGGTGGCAGAAAATTTGATAGGTGATTCTTCCCAGCGAAATGAGACGGAAATAAAAATAGCTAAATCTTTCGAATCCTTGCTTTTCCATAAATATTTATTAGTTTTTAAATAGTACCATATTGTGTGTGTGGATACTGTGTATTAACAAATCTCGAAGACAAAAGTTCAAAAAAATTCTTTCTTCTTTTAATTATCTTCTTAAGCTGAAACTAGTACACTGATGTGATCAAATATTTTTAATACATCCACCGTTTTAAATTGTACGTACTCAGTTTCGTCATAAACGCATATAAAATCCGCAGTCTACGGATTACACTGGTTATCACGAGCACTCCTTCTTCCGTTAACAAAATTTAATCAATAGCAGCTGAGATATAAATTCCAGTAAAATAAAGTTAACAATTCCCACGCGTTTAATATACGGTTCGGAAGAGCTTTGGAAACGCGCTGACAATCGCGGTCGACATTGAAGCCGTAAATAGAGGACAGCCGGGGATATATCCGCTGAAGAGGTTAATTCTCTCGCGAATGCCCCATCAGAGTATCCTTTTTAGCGTTCACCGGAGTGTTTCAACCATTCAAAGTCACCTGGGTTGCAATAACGCGGCCATAAATCGACCGGCCGGAATAGAGCGGAGGAAGCGAACAATGGCGGTGCGCGAAGATCTGCCCTTTAAACGAGTGCTAAAAAGGCCAAAAACTGTGTGTAGTGGAAAAATCTCCTGTGAAATTTATGATATCGCCCCGGACCCATTGGATTGTTTTCGCGAAGTGTGCACCACTCGAGCCACTTCCGGATTACAGAGGGAGGATTTCGCGCTCAACTATTTGGACGATCGCGGCGGAAGGAATTGTCCGGTGGGGAAAAAATTAAAAAAAACTAACAAGAGACAGGTTATTTGTTACGTAAACAATGGGTGCCACTCTCAATCTCGATCGCGCACCCGCTCTTTCATTTACGAACGTTGCCGAGCGTCGGCGAATGTTTCCTCGACCGGCAGAGGGCGTAATCGGCGAGAACAGAAGCGTCGCCATTTCTTTATGAATCTCGGTCCGCGGCGGGGCGCGTTCCATTTGATGAATTTCACGGCTAGCAGCGCAAGCAGAGCGAGCATCAATCTAGGAGCAGGTGGTCAAACTATCCGCCAAACAGGTCACCCAGGAATTTATACATCCGTCGGTATTGTTTTATCTTCTATTGGTCGGGATTTGCGCGCGACGCTCAGCCTGACCTGAATTCTATCTTTTTTTTTTATTCGTACCGGACGCCAGGTATTTATTCATGAATCCGAAATGACACTGTAGCCGCGACGTTTCCGTTTCATGCGATTGGTTCCCCAATCCAGCGAAAGTTACATAGACGGAGCCTCGTGATTTACACACTTCTGGGCTACGCGCGTGTTCGTTCCTCGCCGCGTTACGTGTGTGTGTGTTTTTTTTGTTGGTCGATGCAAATTTAACGCGCATTTGAATTGCAAAGAGCGAAAGGTAAATTTAAGAGACAAAAATTGGCGTGTTCCGTAATATTTAACGCGGTCAATCGCAAACGGGTACTTATTTAACGTTCCCGTATTTGCTTTCAAACAACCGGTTGATAAATTGTTTGAAGACAGGGCCGAATGAATGATGTGGTTCATACAAAATACTGGAAATCTGTGGCGAACCGTCCGTTCTCGGGTTACGAGCATTTTGGATTCACCGAGGAAAGGGAGATAGTTTTCAACCATATGTTTGAGGCAGTTTGAACATGTTTTTGACATCAAATCTTGTGAAATTGCCAGAACTGATGGCTATATAAATACGTACAAATAAGAAAAAATAGTGTGATGTATTTCCCCATCTTTCAAAATTAATCCAGCACAATAAATTTTTCCCCTAACAAGAAGACCACAATGCAAATATTGTTTTTAATTATTTTCGTGCAGTATTTGCTTTCAAATAATACACTCGTTTCCCGTTCAATTCAGTATTTGCCTTCGAAAGCCGAACTACCGGACGGGACATTCGCTTCGGTTATCCAACTGCCTGCGGCGTTTATTATTTTTAAATAGAAGAGCGCGGAAACATGTTGCGAATTCAAACGCTGTCACCAGTTTATTAAAACAAACAGCGGATTACTTGTTGATAGACCCAATATTTCCTGTCAGATTGATTCAGAGTAAGCGGAGTGGCTCGGTGTACTCAAAATATATTTACGATATCACACCTAGCAGACCCTATCCGATAGTTTACGATTTCCAAGCTGAACCGATCGTGCTAGGGTTAGCGGCAGATATTGAGCGGACCGATAGACAGCGCCCCCAATGGACCATTCAGATATTTCCGTCATTTTGTACGCCGCGCCAGCACGATCGAGCAGAAAATTTTTCACATTATATTGAAGCGAATCTATACGTCGACACCATATGGTTGACAGTGCAGGGTTTCAAGAAATTGTGATTGCCCGTTGGGGAAAGTATATTCTGGTTTTTAACCTTCATTCTGCGTATAGGGGTGTAAACGCATCCTAGACTGATAAAAACGTACGAGAAAAGTTGCCGACTAGAAAATTCCTAGAAAGTTCTCTTATCTCTATCTGTGACATATTTAAAAAAAATTTTAATTCTAAATTTAGTATTTTTATATATTAAATTCAATCTTTTTGAACCTTTCCACACCGATCGTTATGAAAATCAATAAAATTTCACAAATATTTACACAGTACTGAAAACATGCAGGGGATGATTACACCCCAGTACTGGGTTTAATATTAGAAGACACAGTGAATCGGATTAATATTCGGACGCTCTAAAAAAGACGATAACTTTTTTAATATTGTACCATACGATTTGAAATTTTTTGGGAAGCTAGAGCAATTAGTTTACTACAGGATGTGAAAAGAAATTTTTTCAAAAATTGCAATTGATCGGAATTGTAGAAAAAATACTAAAAGTTGCATTTTGCAACTTTTTTATGTGGGCCTATATTGACAATTTAAAAAATACGTTTTGTAGATCTGTGTCAATTCAGCATATTCTGAAAATTTGAGCTACGGAGGTTAAAAGGTTGGACAATTCCGAAGCTTTATGTCGATTCACTGATTGCTGTTTTCTCGAATCCAGAAATTACAAACTTCTTATCCTATTCATTAGGTTCATAAACCCTTTCTCCCCATCCTTTAATCCGGCCATTATGGTTACTGTCTTTTCTCGTAACTTTAATACGTAACACGGAAAGTAATTACGCAAGTATTTCACTTTTGATGCCAGATTCTGCAATTACTGTTTTTGCAAAACATGTTTTCTTCATTTAGTTTGGAAATTAAATGCATTATATCTGCAACTTTCTGTTGTAATTAGAAGTACTTGCTTCAAGAGACTAATTTTGTTAGGACCTGCGAAACGTAACAATAGCGCAGTACATTTCAAACCAATTACAAAGTATTAACTTTCACGAAAAAGTTTTGAAATATACATTCGTTGAGTAAAGCTTTTTTTATTGGTTTCGCTAAACCAGAAATAAAATAAAACTAGATTATATTCAAAAAATGGTACATGCTACACTTGCAAAAAATTGCACAGCATATGTATATCCCGATTTTTCAGATTTCAGATTTTTCAGAATTTTTCTGGTTGATTGGAATCGTAATGCAAAAGCGTTTAAAAACTTTTGATCGACTGTGCGAGAATCCGGACAACTATCTTGCAAAAAACCGGAACGCGAGTAAAAATTGCCCCAGCTTCTCCGGGATGGACAGATAAAAAATTACAGTAACTGTACAATCGCAATACTCCATGGTTCAGCAATGGCTGACAGCGAATCTCGGTAAAGGGATCAGCGTGATCGCCTACCGCGTACTTCGCGATAAATCAACATTACGATCCTCACGTCGGGATAGCATGCAGGTAGCCTAACACGCACGGCCGAAGACCACATTGTCAAATACCAAAACAATCCGCGAATTGTTTACAACTGTTTCCAATGCCTGCGAGCTATTTCGAATTCTCGTACCTCCGCCATTCATCCAGAACCGTCCGCGACGAGTAATCCGCAGAATAGTTGAAAGTAATTGAACCCGCGCAACTAATTATGAACTTGGTCGATCATTTCGGCCGGAGTGCAAAGTCTGAAGTGAACATTCGCGAGAACTTGCGGAAATTTTCAGAATATGTACAATTGCTCCAGATCTACAGAACGTATCTTAAATTTTCAATATAGTCCCGCATAAACAAGTTGTAAACAACAACCTTCAGTATTTTCTCTGTGATTCCGACTAATTGCAATTTTTAAAAAATATCTTTTGTAGGTCAATCGGTAAAGTAATTGTTATGACTTCCAAAATAAATTCCACGTCGCCTGGACAAATAATCAAGTATATTTTTGTATGTTTTATTATATTCTAGTATATTCTGGCGCCAATACTTTTTCTACACACTGTAGCTTCCTTGCTCGCTTCCCATGAATGTTAAGTAGTAGTTTATTAAAATCGAGATGCCACGCAACACAGAGAAAAACAACCATTCAGACTAGAGAGGACAATTTCCCTTTCCCATTAAGATAAGTATGTCGTGTAAAAACAACATACCGGTTAGTAATGAGAGACTTTTTCCAGCGAAGTAATTATTTACCTGACTCGGTCAGCATTAGTCTGCGCTCGGCGATATTAAGAATGCAAATGGTATAAGACCGAATTAAACTGTAGTTGTAGGGAGTCGGAGAAATAGGGGTATATATAAAGGATGCGCAGTTAAAAACAATCTTGCATACGATTTGATCCATCATCGGTGTCCTGCGCCTGAGACGACGCGCCTGAACTAATAAACCTCGCCGTGCTGTTAAACTAGAGAACCAATTATTCGGGTATCAATCTCGGCGGGATTAAATATCGAACGTTGCGCGCGCGTAGCCGGTGAGCAATTATCAACGACCGTGGAAAGAATTCCGCGATACGCCCACGCTCCGTTCGGGGGGTAATTTATTTTCCTAGCTAGGTTTCCGCGCTGGCCCGTATACGTAATTTAATCAATAAGCTCGGCAGCATCGCGCGTGGTTGTTTATTTCATTGGTATCGCGGCCGAGTAGCGTTGCCGTTGTAAATAGCCAGGCCACGCAATTCCTCGGAGTGCCGTTAAACGTAAGGTCAGTCGATATCTCGAATATATTCGTCGGCCTGATAAAAACGGTTCACGCTGCCGCTGGACAAAAGGGGGAAAAACGGCCGACTGGCGTCGCGGCGCGGCGGCGGTCTCCGAGCACTGCCTAGACACCACGGGGAATAATAGAAAACCGGCTGTCCTGTACCCCCAAAGTGTTGTCCAAGTTTCAAAGGGGGAAGCGAACCGAAATATGCGTCCTGCGGCCTAGGGTACACGGCATTAGCGAAATCGTAATTGAAATATTAATTTATGACGCGTAACGACCGCGCCGTAATTAACACGCTCTGTAACCCCGTGTCGACGGACGTGCAATGCATGCATTACTGCGACACGGCCGCGTTACATAAATACTCGGCTTTAGTCTGCTCATAATGCCAGATCATAATGGGCAAAGTGTACAATTCGACTATTATCTCGGGGATACCGGCATTTACTCGGTAAAATCCGTGGATGCATGTGCGCGAGTGCGACATCCTCCACCTCCCCCCGTCCCCCACCGAAATTGTTCATGCATACGTGAAACATATCGTCGCGAGCCCTCGTTATTGCGTCCCCATAAAAGTGCGTCCCGTTTGCCGCGATCGCGATTCAACGCGGGAATTGAAGGAATTCCACCAGAGGCTATCGAGCTATTGCGTTTCCGTGAATCGTTTATACGTTCCAAGGTTAACAGAAATGAACGCGCGTCGTTCCACCCACTGGCTACGTTCGTAGCAATTTCATTCAAAGCTTTGTCGGTGATTATCATTTTTGTCAGAGAAATAGAGTGACCGACACTTCATCTGACGCACGATTGACGTGGACAGATGTGCCTGCTGCAAGCAGTTTAAGGGATAAGTTGAAAAATATCATGCGAGCCACACGCAGCTCCTTTCCTGTTTAGGTACTTCTTCCACTCTTGGACTTCGTCGTTGCCATAATCTAACTCTACGGCTTCACGTAGTAGTGGGAAGAGGTTTGACTAATGGTGGGGGTCTTGCGGTTCTCGGAGGGGAACAAGTTGGAACTCCCTGATTTTACCCTCCGAATGCTGTGCCGGAGTCATTTTTGACCGGGAACATCCAAATTATCATTGAAGTACTCAATTTGTGGCAATTAAACTAACTGAATAACTGTTTCATTGAGGATATCGGAAAGACTAATGTGTCTACACGAGATACCATCAAAAGTAAATTTTTAAAAATTATTAATTAGAGCTGTGAACGGTCCTAAGCATTGCCAATTATATACAGTGACTCCCACTAATATTCGGACACTTTTAAAAAGACGACAACATTTTTAACATTGGCCATACGATTTGAAATTTTTTGGGAACTTAGAACAATTGGTTTGCTGCACAACGTAACTAAAATTTTTGAAAAAAATTGTAAGTTGTCGGAATTGCAGAGAAAATACTAAAAGTTGCATTCTACAACTTTTTTATGTGGGCTTATATTGGAAATTTAAAAAGTACGTTTTGTAGATCTGTGTTGATTATATGCACTGTGAAAGTTTCATCGAAATCGGTTGATACGGAAAAAAACGACAAGCAGTGAAAGATGTAAAAATCCTTAGATTTACTGCAGTTATAGGCCGAAAATCGTGAAAATCTGCAATTTTTACCATCTTTAAACGTTCGTAGCTCATTGCAACGTCGACAGATTTTGACGAAATTTTTAGAATATGTTTAATTGACAAAACGTATCTTTTAGATCTGCAAAACGTATTTTTTAAATTTTCAATATAGGCCCACATAAAAAAGTTGTACAATGCAACTTTTAGTATTTTTTCTACAATTCCGATCAATTGCAATTTTTGAACAAATCTTTTTTCACATCCTGTAGCAAACTAATTGCTCTAGCTTCCCCGAAAAAGTTAAAATCGTATCGTACAATATTAAAAAAGTTATCGTCTTTTTAAGAGTGTCCGAATATTAGGGGGAGTCACTGTAGCTATAAAAATCGTCCGAGGATTAAGACAATATTTTTGATCCGTTTTATAAAATTGCTAGACTAAATTAAATTCTAATAATAATATTTATTAACTCTCAAGATGTTTCATTCCCACGGCAGGAAAGTGAGCGACGATTACCGAGTCAATTTTATTTAAACTTCCTCAAACTGGTTGATCCTGTACAGTTCTCGAATTATACGGGACGCAACCGAAATGAACCGTTGCAGATATTTGTGGATTTCATGGAGATGTTTCAGCAGGTGTTCATCGCAGGAGCTCTCAACATTCAGGAATTAAAGTGAAAAAGGTTGAAAGGTTTCTCCGTGCGACCTCGCCGGTTTAATGTAGTCAAAGATATCGGAACGGAGGGAATGAGGTGATAGAGCCGGGCATTATTCTTCATTCATTATTCGACGCGGCGCGGCGTCGTCGGCCGTCAGTAACTTCCTTCAGAAAATCGATGACGAATAGAATAATCTCGTGAGACAAAAGAAAGTTTCCCCCTTGAAAAATTAATTTTGATAGTCCCCCGTTTATCGTCTGTGGTGTCCGACGCGATACGGTGAATTGCGTTCTGACGGTGTAGTAACTCGTTTAATCAGAGAGCAAGATAAAAATTCAAACCAACTAAAAATTTCAAGATATTTCTGTGGTTGTAAGAAAGAACGCCGCATGTCACATATGCTTTCTAAATAAAGTTTTGATTACTAATTCTTCATACCGGACATCGGTAAAATTGCAATATTCTTTTGAGCCGTTCGAATTTGTTTCCATGACTTTTTTCTGATACATACGTAAATCCTATACTCTAAAATTCGATTAATGCATAAACTAAAATTTTTTGAAATTGTGACATGCGGCGTTTCTCCTTACAACCACAGTTTTATAAGCATGGTTAACGCCATCAGAAAGAGGACTTGAACCGTCCCCCATTTCTCACACAACGCAGCATATTTCAAGTAGACCGAGTTCGCTGACATTGATGGCAAAGAATGATCGATTTCGCTGAGACCAGCTGTACTGTGATCGGAATCACTTTCGCACGGTAGAGGTCGGAAGATATGACTTGGCAAGCTGTCTAGGAGTTTCCGAAAAATGTCTGGTTTAGATAGCGGGGGGCTAAGTGTTGCGTAGAATCTTAAATAAACCAGAAGCGGTCCGGGACGTCAGGAGCGTGATAGATTGTCGTATTATCGGTGTCCTAACAACATTTTTCTTCCCCTCGCTGGCATCGGAAACCAGCCGCTTGGTCAGCTGGTTGCTGGGCTATGTATCAATTATACGAAACTGCATCGTAGGAATACATAGGAAGATATCGTCGGACGGGTGTGCGCGAGTCGGGCGAATGCGACTTTGCTTCCTCCCGGGTGGTCGTCTGCGAATGTGTGCACCCTTCCCCCGTTTTCAGGGAGATCCGATGGATTGGTTAGGTCGCGCGATAAAACGAGCTCACCGGGACCATTCCGCGATAGATTGACCAATATGATGGATCGGCTCTCCGGTTCTATTGCGTGGTAACCAACGACGCGGATAGAGTTACCTTGCCTGTGCATCCTGAATTAGGATTCCCATTATTGTATCTAGCGAGCACGCATTGCTCATCTTTGAAACTTCATAGATGGTTTATTACGGCACCGCGTCGGCTGATCAGGCTCGAACAGAGCGAACCGAGAGCAGTTACTGTTATAACGCTGTATCGTTAATCCAGGGTCGGGTAATTGGTGTTCCGTTTAATCCGAGCTCAAGTTCCGGCAAAGCCCTTACTGATATACACAATGTATGGATTACTTTCATTGATACCGGCGCGCCCGATGCGGTTACATTTATTATTCAAATGAGAGCCATTTGAAATTTTGATTGACCCCAGTTCAGGAATATTTCAGATATTTCGCTGCACACGCTCCGCCCAAAAGTTTCGACTGCTCGTCCATCGACGTTCAAATTCTTAGTTTTCGTTTGTTACAACTGGACTGCGGATTTTATGCATTTATGACAAAAATGGGTACGTAAAATTTAAAACGGTGTATTCATGTATCGTGGAACACTTTTATAATGTTCGGATCTTACGATATTAACTGGAACTCATTTTTCATGTAGTCTTCTACGTGTAGTTGCACGCGATAGTTTTTTCAGTATATTGTCACATACTCATTTTTCATCTCCTGTAACTAATCCATCAAAAAACAAACCAGTCGTTGCGAGGATACGTAGATGATTGATTACACTCTTGGATCAATTAAAGAAGCTAAGAATGTACGGCGTATCAGCAATCACAGAAAGATCGAGGAAATCCGTTCTCCCGGTGTTTTGGCTTACATCCAAACAAAATGTTCTGCTCTGTGAATGCAGCCAGTTTTGCTAACTCGCCGGTGATATTGGGCGATGCTTTTTAAACTTTGTCGCCTGGAAGAGCACTTTATGTTGAACGTGCCACTAATTGACTGTTAACAATAATTTCTTACTTGATGTTCTTTAAACCAATGTGGATACTTTATTATAGAATAGTTTTCTCTCAATTATTTGAATAAATCATTTATTATCACAGTAAATGTTCGACTATACTTTCTTCATTCCCGTCTCAGTAACATTATTGTATTCATTTTGTACACCAAAATGTACTTTAAATACATTTAAGTCAAAAACAATTAATCAGTGTAGCGTAATGTAATTTCCGACTTCGCGTTGACAAACGACTTCACAATATAGCAATTAAAACGAAAAACATTTTGCATTCCACTCTACGCAAATATTTGCAACGTTCCAGGAGGCAATGGACCAAGTATTTTGATTCGAGTAATCACAGGAATTATATTTCACGGAAAATTGCACCAGGCTCTCGCCGAGTAATTGAGAGGACTCGCAAGCACGTTTCAATTAAGCGTCATGATGAACGACCTGCTAAGCATTGTGTTGTTACGAATTAGGTTTCCGTCAATAAAACCGCAATCGAACGTTAACCATACAAGTGTCGGCGTTACCGATGCTTCCAGTTGAATTATTTCGGTTTCACGCTGCCCCTTCAACCAATACAATGAAAGTGCAAGGTATTCATATTGTTTCCATTCTAGTGGAAATTACCACTACTTTCCATAAGTCACTATTTCCTCTAATTACCAGTCTGATTAATTACTAGGAACGGAACGTTCATTACTAGACTGCGGATCTTTATGCAAAATAAAAATTGTCTGCATTGATTGCAAAAAATAGAAACTAAATTGAACGTTATTTCTTTCCTTAATGATTTTGATGGGGGAGAAATCATATATTGACATCTTCATCTACCCAATTTTCCTATAAATGCATAGAAATCCGCAGTTATTACTTAAAAATTTATAAACGCATTTGAATCGTTTCTTTCAAAATGTAAATGCAGTAAATAATTATAGGAATAAATATTAATTATAAAAGTAAGGAGTATGAATTTCAATAAACGAGGAAACAGAGAACAAAGAGAACGGGAAAAACATTATATCAGACACTAATTGGTCAAAAGAATAATGGAACGAAGGTTCCTTTATGTTACCGTAACGCCGCTGCAATAACAAACGAGTACCGAGTTCTTTAAACATTAATAGCCAGCTTTGTTAACCGTACGGCGAGATAAGCGGAAATGTTCGAATATGAAACGCTGCAGACAATAATTATTGTGCATTAGAAGATTCTTGATCGACAGAGGGATCTCAGACCAGTAATGAGGCAGCATCTGTACCGGATGAAGTGGCTGCAACGGATACCACTAGTTACTCGAATTGATACTATGCAGTTGACTGACGCATTCCCGTCAAGTGCCCGATAGACATGCAAAGGACCTTGTATTGACTGACTTCGTACATACGATAGAAACAGCCGATCCTGTCGATCGTAGATCTCGACGAATCCGAGCGAATCGAAGGCCCCAATGGGGCTGGCCGCACGATTGCTCGCTCGTGGTTCGACCCACCTCTTCTGTTAATCACGTGCCGTTCTGTCGAATTTCACGTCAAATGTTGCGACTACGATTCTCGAGAGCCGGTCGAATTGGCTCCCTTTGCGCATTCTGACCGACCAAGTGTCGCGAATACCCTTTTGCCAGACTCGTCTCCCTCCGGCCGTTGAAACTTTTGCAGGTTATTTGTGGACCAACACGAACGCCCTGCAGCAGATTCAGAAATAGTTCCGAACCTACCAGTGACGCGTAAACGTCTCTGGAAAATTGTACAACGCGTCCGTGTTGCCTGAGAGTAGGTAAATATCTCGTCAGGGATTAGAGGCATTAGCAAATTGTTCCTGCTGAAACTTTATGATTCGGAGGGCGTTACCTGCTGGACATGAATTTTGCATAGGCCTAGGATTAGAGGATCTCAGCAAATTGTTTATATACAACTTCGTAGATAAAAATAATTAGGTATTAATTTTATTCCTTTTATTAACTCTTGGTAGGAAGACATATTTCTTTCTTGAGTATCAAAGGGTTCAAAATAAAAATGATTCTTCTAATTTTGTTAATGATACTACAAAAGTAATGTTCTTAACCATTAGTTACTCGATTTGTGCAAAATTGCTCGGGGTCTTGTAGCATCCCAGTATAATAATTAGACTGCGGATCTTAATGCTTTTATGGCCTATAAAAATATTCAAAAAATGCTGGAGTACCAAAGTCAACAGAATTTAATACGGTTTTTATTTATCCTCTATCTACAAATGCTATTGCTAATGGAAGTAGGATTTTATCTGATCCCACTTTCTTAAAGTTTGTCTATAAATCTTGAAAAATGCATAAACATCCACGCGAGTAACTAAAGGTTAAGACTACGGTTCATTCATAGGGAGGTCCGCGTTTCATGTTTCATGGCCAAACCCGGTTTCCTCGAGAACGTATTTTTCGTTTACCTCTGAATGATACACCGATATGACTCGCTACTTTCATCCTCTGACCTTCCGACGCTGTTAGAGATACGTTATTTATGTAAGTGCAGCTGCCAGAAGGAGTCTGGTAAAAATATACGCTCGCATGTTCGCTTCGTTTATGTAGTTCTCGGGTTTAATCCAAGCTCGCGCGCAGAATATGAGGAATGTGTCAGAAATCGTGGCGTAACCGAGAAACAAGCGATTCCTCCCGTAAAAGAAAGCCAAAAATGTACTATAAAATTTTCTCGTATATGCTACCTCTCAAGAATATCACGGTAAGAAAATCCCTTTATCTTCCTGTCGGATAGACCATATATCTTTCACATTTGATCGACTCTGATTTCGATTATTATTCCGTGATAATAAAAATAGTCTTGCGAAATACAATTTTCACAATTCTTAATTTTGCGGAATTATTTTTCCCTATCCTGGAATATTTTTTCGTATGCGTTCTTTAAAGTCAGGGAGCTTATTTTAGGTATTATATTTGTATATCACGCTGTGCTATCTTCGATCATGGTATTAAAATTTTAACAGGAACGTGCTGTCACACTGTGAGAGTATAATGTCCCGAGGCATCCCCGATATAAGTAGCGCAGCGTGTCAATTTTTGAAAAAAATAGATCAATGATACATACAGAGCTCCAACTGCAGCCTAGGATACTTAGATTCACTTTATCGACACGCTCTCCCGGCTTATCAATGTCAGCTTACGAGCGGAGACGAGATACTCGAAATATTATCCAGTCGAGTGGCAACAGCTACGAAAGTTTCGTAAATTGTTAATCGTAGCCATCACGCAACTTGCTAATCCTGTTGTGTACCTCGAGCAACCCGAACAACTTGGCTCTGCAATTTTTATTCACTGCTATCGCTTCTGCAGGACGTGACTGACAGTTTCCTGCGGAGTGTCTGACGCTGTTTAAAAATATACTGAACGCGATCTATCCGTTCTAAACTTGGCTGCGAATTATTTTCCGATTTCGTTCAGATTTAATGACGTGTCTGTGGAACTTCCGTTCATTTCATTCGGATATTGAAAATCAAATTATTGATTAACTTTGTGCTTCTTGAAACAATTCAATTTTAGTATTGAAACTTAAATAATTGAAATACATTATTGGACTTTGATCGATCTTTTAACGAGTATTTTGGAAATTGTTTGTAGAGGAGATTTGTCGGTTCTCTTTTCGGAGAGTGTCTGACCATATACACACTGTTTCTACTGTAGGCATTTATTCTCTTTCTACGTGCTTCATTTTCTTCCTTAAACCCGGTTACATCTGCTGGTATTAGGAATAAATCAAAGAATAATTTATTGGACAATTCATACTTGTATAATCTACCAAAATATTTATTTTTTAACTATAAATACTTAGAATTTTATACACGATGAAGAAATTATATTTTTGGAACACGTTATGAATATCTATAGATTTTAACATTATATCATCAATTTATTTTTTAACTATAAATACTTACAATTTTATACACGATGAAGAAATTATTTTTTCAGAACACTTTAGAATATCTACAGATTTTAACACTGTATCAACAATTTCATTGAAACTAATAAGTCAGATGTTTGATGTCAAAAATTGAACACAGTCTACCGCACCTAAACAATTCCGATAAATACGTTCGCAAATCTTCGAGGCTGGCACTCCTGTTAAGCAACCGCGTATTGACGTCACAAAAGGCTTTCATCCTCCATTTTAATTTTTCCATCGCACGTCAATCGGAACCCAACATTAGCCAACGAACGCCATGATCCAACATATTTTTCCAATTCCGACTGGTTCGACGTATATTTCGTATTATGTAAAGAATTTTGTGAATCGTCAAAGCTGTCGAATACTATCGACATTTCCGTTTGCCGTCAAACGTAAATTGATTCAGGCTGTGTAAACTCCGGGGGTGCTAGAAAGGTATGGCGGCAGAGAAGAAAAAAAATGGAAAGAGGGGAAAAATCTTGACGATTCAACAGCTTGACGAGGCATCGATCGGTGTCGCGATAGTTATTAATTATTTTCAACGTTGGACTTATTTTTAACAGGGGGCGGTGGGAGGTCGACATGGTCAATCCTGAGCGCGCGGCGGTGATCCCTGAAATTGAATTTCCATGATGCCAGATATTCGTCGCGAAGTGGCGGTCGGGGATCGGCCGAACATATCGGTTGAAAATTGTGCTCGAATTTCATCCCTTCCCCGCCGGTCCCCCCTCGCTCTCACGCCCTTTTTTCAGTCCAGGGATTTTTATGGCGACCACTCGATTTGTCGCGAGCCGACTATATCACCGCCGCCGCCGCCGCGGACACCTTCACGCCGCGGTGTGAACGTATCGATTTTATCGTCACCGCTGTCCAACGCGCCGGAAAACATTTTCGGTGTGAAATTGTCTCGCGACCTACTTGTGCGTGTAACCGCGTCCGATTTGTCAACGGCGACGGGAAGACAGCACTCGCCTGAAGGACGTCGGGGAACGATGGCAGCGACCGAACGCCCTGACGTATCGCCGAAAAGTCCAACCACCGTTCCCTGGCATATGCGGCGCGGCTGTCCCAACTTCTACTCTACCAAACGCAAAAATGAATATTTCATTTTATTCGTATTTTATACTTCGGTGTACGCTTTTTCCGCACAAATATGCGGAGGAATAGAGTAACTTTCGACCTGGGGAAGGATCAACGAAGTTCTGTCCTTCAGCCCGTTGTTTATTACAATTTTATTCTACTCTGAGCAGAATTTATGGAAAAAATGAATGATTTACATTTACAAGAATGTGTAAACTTATATTTCGACGTGAAACAAATTAACGCACGTTTTACTTCTGATGTGGAAGCTAGCTGAAAGTTCTTTAACACTAAACCTACCGAGCCTAAAAAGTAACATTTTCCTTATAAAAATGACAAGATTGATTTTATCTAGACTTTATCTAGAAAGATATCTAGAAAGATATCTATACAATCACTTCTTATGAAATCATTTTTATTATTTCAATAATTTTAAAATAAAATATCTGGAACCGGTCATTTCATAATTACAATTATACTGGTACACTTATACTGGTTACAATTATACCAGTATAATTACAATTATACTGGTACCTTTTAACTTTTATTTTAGACATTTATTGGTTATTTTTATTTGAAATACAGTGTTATTGGGATTTGTGTATTTATCTGGGATCGGTTTGCACTATTGGATTTCTTGCTAAATAATGGACAACTTAGCTGAGTGAAATGGTTTTCTAACTTTAGCAGTTTCTGATCTATTGCTTCGGTTATGGCTTCGGTATGTTACCTTGTAAGTCAGTGTACAGCTGTAGCGGTGATTGGTACCGCATCACAGTTGCACCTGCGATACCTCGTATGCTTGCTGAAGGGACAACTAGCGACATATGGTACAGCATGATTGCACTCAATACGGTAAATGTTTATAATAGTTCCTGTAGTAGTGTATATTCGAACGTATATATACTCTTCTCACGTGGAATAGGATAACATAACTTTTGCAATAGTTATGGATCTTTATGTAGAATCAAAATGTTGTATATATTAATTGTATGAAACAGGAGTGACCTGAAAATATATTTTTATTAGTTTTAATAAATTGAAAATAGTCTAACCACATTTTTAAATTGTTCATTAATGCATAACATCCTCAATCTAGCTATTATTAAGTGGCAAAAATAAAAAATTTTGAACATATTCCGTATTTACGTGTACTAAGGTTTAGTAAAGGAAATTATGAAAAAAAATGTTTAATATATATTTTTTAAAGGAATGATATATTTTAAATGTTTTACGTGAACATATCCCTAATTCAATGTCAAATAATTTTACAGAAATTGTTTCCTTTCCACCCTCCAGTTCCGAAAATATTTAGAAAATATGGCTCCAACCCCCAACTTTAGGGGTCGCTTACACTCCTTCAGCAAGCATGGCCGTCTATAAAAGAAATACGTGTCAAATATTTTTCTGAGAAATATCTCTCATGTAAATTTCATCAAAATGGTCTTGCGCGGGTTCGACACGTTCCCTTGTAAGTATTACATATATTAAATGTGTGTATGTATATGTAGGTGTCTCTGGCTTGTCCTAACCTTAAATTCAACAGATGGAAAATGTATTTTCTTGCTTTTCTAATTTCCGAGCTACATGAGTACCAACATTTTAATTTTGTCTATAAAATTTGCAATAGCATTTTTAAAATATGAGTCCGCAAGAAAATTCAATATCTAATCGCACGGAGAATATGGAGTTATCTTACGCAACGCTGAAGGAACCGAAATTTGTATCGCACACATAATAAACACACATTATGGTCGCCGCCAGCACGCTCTAGTTTGGCCAGTCTGGTAAACGTGACCGCCCTCGGCTACGCATAAATTCGAAAAATCCCATTACCTTATTTGTAATATAAACGAAATCTAAATAAGCATGGGGGGATATTAAGGCGAGACAGTCTCGAAATTACGCAGATATCCATCTATACAAATTTCACAAAATCGATTTACTTATTTAGAAGAGTCCACTCCTCCAACATATGCAATTTGTACAATTAATTGTGGTAGTTCGATCAAGTTTTATTTGTATACTTTTAATATTGACTCGAAAATTTCTCTTTAAATCGTGCGATTTAAAGAAACAAGGACATATCTATGTTTCACTCATTCGATGGAAATCAAGATTATTTATCATAATTTTTGTTCAATCGAATTTATTTTTCATTGATTTAAATTTATTCTCGAATGGAATTGCTTATAATTTACTCTTGTGTCGTGACGACCAATCGTATTTAAATTCGTGCGGTGCGATAAAAATCAAGTTTATTTAGTTGAAATTAATTTTAATTTTACACTCAACTTGAACGATTTATTTCCTATTAATTTGGATTCATATGACGGCTGTGTCGTGCTTTCTTCAAGCAGGAGATGAAACACTACGATAATTCGTTGTTCAAAGGTTCTATAATAGAATCTAAAAATGGGGTACAGAGCTCGTAGGGGTCAAATATGTGAGAAGAAGGCAGAAAAATTGATAGCGTCTTCGAAATCCGGAGCTTTGCAGCTGCAGTCCGCGAGTACGAGATGAACTCTGGTTGTTTATAAGACAGGCGAGTTCGTAGGGGTTCATCTCCTGGTATTCGAAGGGGTTCCAGGGACATACGTTAAATGCAAAGGAGAAAGCGCGTAGATAGGGTCGCGTGCACCAGCTGTCGTTGGGCCTCGTTGCCGTTCACGTCATTGCGATGCGTTGCCGCGATGAATCTGGCGTGCTCGAATCTCTCCCGTTATTACTTCACACTATATGCTCGCCAGCGAGCTGGTTGCCTTGCCAACGGGACGAAAAACGCTACACGGTATTATACATATATGTATATATATTTCGTCTTCCAAATCGTCTCCTTTTTTATCTGTCAAAATGTATTCCTTATTGCCGTCGTTCTCATCGCACGTAGCCTCCGCCCGCCGTTATTGAGACGGGGCGAAGGAATTACGGCCCCGATATGCTTCTGAATCGCAAGGACGTGGTCGAACGCCGATATAAATGCACAGATGCGTCCGTATTTACGAAACAAGACGTGAGCCGCTCGAGAAACGAGGATGCTTTACGGAATCCGTCGTTCCGCGCGAATAAAGCATGTTTCTTTGATAAACGTGCTCCGCGTGTCTGCGTACCGATCGACGCTTTGAACGCTTTGTTTAAAACTGTGTGCGTCAGACAGGTTCGAAATCTCATTCTTTCAACAAATTCACGTTTCCTTAAATTATTATTCCACCCTTTGTACTCGAGGCTAGATTAACTCCAGAAATTTAATTCCACGAAACCGTGTGAATGAGGAAAAGTGAAGGTTTCTACCACTCTTAATTTATTAGCAGTTTATTAACCCTTTGCACTCCGAATTATTTTTCAATTTTATTGCCAACAACTCGCTACCATTTCAAGTGATTTATTTGAAATTTACTTCAACGGACAGTTCCTTGACTGCTACTTATTTTAAACAATTTGTTTGCTAATTGTATTAAATACAGTTCTCAAACTTTGTTGTAATTTATATTTACGGAACTTATATTCGTTTTTAACTAAAGAAAGAAGTAAGAAATTAAATAAATAAAGGAAGAACCAAATACATACAAAAACCCGTTTCATTTACATTTTCCATTCTCTGATGTCGAGTCACACTCGACAAAGGAGTGCAGAGGGTTAAATACTGACGAAAGTAGTGTGGAAATTGTTGCCCCTCGTGGGCATAAGGTTGAAATCAAAGTAGTAGAATTTATTTCAAGTTTATAAGGATTTATATAGCTGTGTTGGGTCTTTTCATAATTTTAATCATTTGCTGATAATAGTATATTCTTCTGATATTTTACTGTTTCGTGTTTCATTGTTAATGTTGTCATTCTCGCGCAGGAGAGCTTGTGAAACACAATTTTGGGTACATGGTTTAAATAAGAAATATGTATCGTTCTAATCTACTTTCAATTGTTCTTTTCCTAGGTACAGAAATCCACGGAGAGCACAGACGAGGAACAAGTCAACTTTGCTGTTGCGCGTGTTCATAAGACGGCCAAGTTCCGAGAGAAAATCCTTGTAATACCATCGAGAGGATTCCGGAGATAAAGGAAAAATCGCCGTTGATCCTTTTCTTTATTTAAAGGTGCTTATAGACTTGGGAAGACTAAGCCGTCGGTGGTTCTCTTCCCGATGATACAAACTTCTCTTCTTGGTTTCAATCAAACCATATAACCTACTGCTGCACCGAGTGAATAAGCAATTGAACAGACAACAATATCTGATTTCCATCTCAGTAAGTAATACATAAAGCTACTACTTTGCTTTTCGACTAGATCAAATTTCTTGTACAACGTAAAAATTAATATTCTTTTAAACTACATTAAGTATAAAGAAACGTAAATATCATTGCTGATACATACTTAACGCTAAACCTACCACTGCCGATCAAATGACCGGTTTTATATTTTTCATTTCACAATTATTGAAATTATGAAGTTGCTTACATCGAAATTGATTCGATAAATTTCTTTATCCAAGCACATATTGTTATAAAAATTGCGCGAAATCTAAATAAACAGAGTCTTGTCATTTTTGTAAGCAAAAACATTTTAATGGCTTTTAGCGCTCGGTAGGTTTAGTGTTAATATCAAAAGCCATGTCCACACTGAGACAACATTCAGCAACTTTTTGTCACTTTTTGTTGCCTTTATCTTCTTTTATTCGCTATAAAAGGAAGACGGCAAAAAGAGGTGCTCGATGTTGCTTCAATATAGACATAGCTTAAGGACATAAAGTTATACAGTTCCAGATAAAAGTTTGCCTATTAATTAAAATATGAAATAGGAAAAATAGAAAAATAGTTGCTGTTCCAAAGATATAAAATAACACAGTTCAGAATAGCATTAAACAGATCAGCAACAGTTCGACAAATAAAATTATCCAGGTATAGTATCATCGATGTAAACTTATAGAATCGTTTCTATCAACCATGAAATCTATACTCTGTGCACGTAGCAGGTCCCTCAGATCTTTCAAATAAGAAAGCTTCTTACAGACGACACACAGACAATTACGATTCTCCTAGAGGTTCATATCGCTTCGGTAGAAAGTCGAATATCGTAGAAGAATGTGCTTGGTTCGGGTATGAAACGATAAAGTATTGAAGTATCCCCGATACGAGGCATTGAGATCCAACAGTATTAAAGTATCGAGATATTAAATCTCTCGAAAGACGCATTCGCGTCGCTGTGAATAATAACGAGCAACAAAACCAGCGACCGGGATCCTCGCGCCGACATCTCATTATCATTTCTCCGTTGGCTGATATCGGCTGCTCCCAATGAATAATACACGGGGAAAAGCAGCCACGCATTTCCCAGCTCTCATTGGGATTCAGGCATCCTGCGATGCCGCGGCTCCGGTATTCATCCCATAGGTGATCAGCGGGAATAAGTTTAACACCACCGCGGAAATTGCCAGCCGGCCGGAAACCCTGACAAACTTTTCCGCAACTTAGGTAACAAGGTGAGCTCATCAAACAATCGTGGGCGCGAGGCCACGGATGAAACCACGGTATTGCTAATCGGTTCAATTGGGTTTCGGCTCTGACTTTCGAGTTTCCACTTGATTGGATCGATAGGAGCCAGGTCAGCCAGCTAAGTATAGTTAAGGCACGGTTTAGATCAATTAGGAGCCAGAGAATGTTTCTGTCGACAAAAATTTCCCCGATCGACCGACTACCCCTTTCGACCCATCGAAATAGACCATTGTGTTTTCTTTTAACCTTTAGCAGATCGATCAACGATTGTTTTAATAAAGTAAAGTAATGATATTTGGTCCCCTCGGGGTTTCAAATCCATTTACGATTCTCCCCTCTTTCCACTCTCACTATCGCCTAATTTCAGCGGAACCTATAGTTTATTATTAAGGTGGGTTCCGAACCCCCACGATTATTTTAACAACGATCAGTAAATCTGTACTTGTAATAGAAATGTTTTTTTATATTTTTTAAGTTCTATTCAAAGAACAGCTTTTCAGAATTTTGCTTCATCTATTTCTATCGGAAGTTGAAACATAAATGCGTTTTCAAAACAATAACTATTTGCTTATATTAATAATAAAACTGCCGACTACTGAAAGCGATTAAAATGTTTTACCTGATAAAAATGACAAGATTCTGCTTATTTAGGTATCGTGCAATTTTTATTGCAATATGTGCTTGGATAAAGAAATTTATCGAATCATTTTCCATGTAAGCAACGTCATAATTTCAATAATTATCAAATTCAAAATGTAAGACAGGTCATTTGACCGGCAGTGGTAGGTTTAGTGTTAAAGCCGTACTTATATTGAATTTGTTAATATTATATTTCTGCAGTTGACTAATTAACATTGCTCATCGTAAATTATAAATGCGACTTTGGCAAACAATGTGATTAATATTTTGAACTTCATTACTCTCGTTTCGAATTATTGATCGTTAACCGCAGATAATGTATTAAAATTATTCAGGTCCCCCCTAGGCTAATTAACGTTCACAATAATCCTGTGTGAAATTTTGATTTCTCGATACAATGATATTTAGATGCCATTAATAATAAAATTATGAGAGCAACTGATACCAATATATGACAACTGAACATGCAACTTATTTATTTTATAATATAGTCTCTGAATCATTATCCAGTTATTGGAGAAATACAGTGAAAAATTCTCGTCATTCGTAGCACAGATGCATAATGATTCGCCTCGATATGCGTCGTATTCGAAGTAATAAAACGCTGTAAACAACTTGTATGCATATCATTTTTATCCATTGGCTGTTGTTCGAATAAAATTCTGCTGTCCGGTGCTCTGCATATATTAAAAACAAACCACCGCGAAGATTTCATATCATGCCCATAAAAAGAGCATCATAAATGAAAGTAATGAGAATTCTGTGACTGATTTAAAAATTACATTTTTCAAGCTACATCTTTAGCATGCAAGATTTTAATTACGTTAAAACGTTGTCTAGAAAATTACGTTACCTATGATAACGTGTTCCAAGTACTCTAAAATGCAGTCCATCAAAGAGGTATTTGCAAATTTTTAAAATAACGTCCTCCCGTTCCCTGCAATTAGCATGCAATTCGTATTACACGGAGAACTGTTTTCAGTTTTCAGTTATGAAGCCAAACTAAAAGATCTGTTAAAATAATATTGAATTTGACATTCCCTTCGAATATGAGAAACACGCTCATCTTAAAACATGCTCACTGAAAATGGAAACTCGTGGTAGATGTGCAGGTTTTCTTAAACGAAATACTCCGCAACAGAAAAATTGCCATTAACTCTTCAAAATCTAATACTGAATAGTAACAATAGAATATTATTTTTATTCACCTCAAAATAAAGCGAATCAGTAAAAGAAGTCCGAGTAAATATAAATACTTCTCATCTAAGAACAAAATTCTTAAATACTTACATACCTAATACAAGAATACTTGGAGAGTATTAGGAATTAATATTCCCATGGTATTTAAAATTAAAATATTAACTTCCAAGAATTTTCACTATGACGTGGACATAATCGGCATTTTTTAACCAACTCGATTTAAATGCTTAAATATCCAATATTTTTTGTGCAATACTAATTGTGTCAAATTCATTACGTAACTTTAATGTAAAACATAGCTCGTCGCAATAATGTAAATTACTTTAAAGACGACAGAGAGCGCGGTGCTCGTTAATTTTGTGCCAAGATGGTCATTCCGAATAATAAAACGTCAAAGTCCATCGCGTCTTCAACCAGCTAAGCAATGAATCTTAATTATAGAGACGACGGTACGCACTCGGCTACGTGAAATGAATAGCTCTCTTAATAGATGTTCCTCTCGCATCGACTTACTTCCTACTTTAATGGGAGTGCACGAGCAAATTCGCTTATATATGTATATATAAAACGAGCCCCGCGCGCGCCCGGTGAGTATAGGTGAAGCCAAAACTTTCAGCACCTTCCGCGAACGGTGTTATTAAACTTCATGACCAGTCCGAACGGGTAAGCGCATTCCGCGCGAAGATTAAACAGTTGATGCTCCGCCATCGTGTCGTTCCAGATCAAAGCAAACGGAAATGCCTAAACGCTGGAGAGGCGTCAAGAAGCTATCAGCATACCATATGCATTTCGCCTGCATGCTGTTTGTGTACGCTAACCGGCGGAACATGTGAGACCGGTCTGACATCCTCTCACTCAACGAAATACCAAGTCGCATATTAACTTTCTGTATTTAAAATCGCAAAAAAGTAGGCAGAAAGTAATTATTAAATTGATTAGTTCCTAACAGGAAAATCAAAATGCATTCGTCTAATACAATTCCAATCTAATTTAATATTCCCTTGTTAAAATTGAAATTATTTGAGACTGTACAATAAAACTATGCGACCGAATAACATATACAAGCGGATAGGGGGTGATTCTACATATAGCTATAAATCGAAAAAAAGGAATAACATTTTTTCGTTTGACGCCTCGTTTTCGAAGAAATCGAGTTTAAAGGTCTGAAGTAGAATTGGTCAGTCATGACCAAACGCGACAGACGATTCCTATCAAATAGCACGCGTATTCGCTGCATTTTCAAACTAGATTTTCTCGGAAACGAAGCTTCGACTGAAAAAATTTTGTACTATATTTTTTGCTTACTTTCTCATAAGGAATCGTGCCCGCTTGTTATTCGGCCGCAGCCTCTATATAAACAGTCTCTTTAAAATAGTATTTTAATTTCTTTTTCGATTTTCTCCATTTTTCGCGTATCCCCCTCGTAAGAAACACAGTGCACTAAAAAATTCGGGAACTTCTGGATTCCTTCAGTTCCCGCGGATAAATTCGCACGAACCGAAATCTGCGGAAGCCAGCCGAGCGAGAGAAGCCATAACGGAAATGTTTTACATTGCATTATCGTTACGTGCCGAACAGAAAAACCATTTCCACCGTGGTGACTTTTTATAATCATAGGATCGTAAATTCTTTCGCGCAGTGGAGAACGGAACACGGCAAATGCGATATCGCGAGTATGCATGTCCTAGTTTTGACTGTTTGTTTACGGGCGCATCACAAAGCGGCCGAAAAATGTGGCGAAAATGGTCAACAGGCTACACAGCGGGGAGGGTGGAAGGAACAGGAGTAAAAAGGGACGCGCGGAATGCTATTTGTTTCGTGCTGTTAACCGCATATGTGACACGAATGTGGCAAGGTAACAGGTTCAGTGATGCCAGCCGAAGCAATGAATACCGTTCGTGCTGCCCACGGTTCACCAAATTAAATGCGATGCACTTTTTGCATAACGCCGCGAACGACGCCCCCGGTCTCAATGTAATGAAACCGGACGCCCTTTTCTCACAGCCATTCTTTTTTTCTTTCTCTCGCGAATTTTCATCGCCGACCGTCTCGAGGAATTACGGCTGTGTCACGACGAGTCGTTTCAAATTAGGATTTTACGATAGTCTTCGGATCCCAGGGATTCAATTACAACACCGCCGCCCACTAAATACACCCGCATTTGTGTTCTCTGCCGCGAGCCTGTTCTGCCTCGGATGAACTTTAATTAAAATCGTAATTTTTGTTCAACGCACAAATCGTATTTACAACCGCGTCCCACTGTCGCCTAACGAATCATTAACACCGGCATAAATTTTCTCGTTCCTGTTCGTTCAGCCGGCGCGGCGACGGGGCTAAATCGGACAAATTGGGGATGCAGGTGAATTCGCACGGGGAAAACATTGTTGCGAAAAAATTGGCCTGACCAGATGGAGTTTTGTGATTTCAGAAGAATATTAGCTGCATCAACTTTTGTTTCTCAAAAAATTCTGTTCGAATTTCTACGTAATAAAAGTTCCAGGTGAAATTGAAATTTTAGAGTGTTTATTCTAATAAAGGAGATTCTAATATTAGCAGGTTTTGAACTGTAGATTTATCTATGTAAAGATTATAAATAAATTACATATTCAAGATGTCAATTTAACATTAATAATTATCCAATAGTGTTATAATAGTATTCATTGAATATCATTCACTATCTGCTACAACAACTGAGAATTAATAATGGATGGAATTTTCTCAGACTTCAAAAATACATCTGCAAAAGAACTTGTTTCAATACATAGAAATAACGGAGTTATAAACGGTTTGAAACAAGTATAGGCACATATTTCCATGTCACTGATAGAGAAAAAACTTCGAACTCGTTTTTCTCGAAACTTTATCTTTCGAGAAAAACACGATTAAAGTTGGAAGTTAACATTCATCTCGCGTGACGTGTAGTCGTTTACATTGTTACAACTTCCTACACACGTGCAATAGATTACGGAAATTTTTCTACAAGTACAAAACATTATGTGAAAGGCAGCAATCCCACGAAGAAATAATTAAATTTGTCATCTTGTTGAATAATCGTATTCATTAATGTGTAAGTACTTATGTAGTTCATTGATGAATATTTTTAAGGCTGAAAAGTACGTGATTTCTGCGTTTCACTGTGAAGCCAATTATGGCAAATTAATGGGTCCAAATTTCTTCGCATGCGACCAATTACCGGCACATTACACGACTGATTGGGTACGAGATTATCAACAACACGTTGAGTTTTAATCGAATTGAAACCAGCTAGATAAATCGCGGACAAAAATTGTAAAAACGATCGTGGTTGGACACACCCTGTTTACACGCGATAGTATTTAGCATAACGTTAATTCACATGGGTCTGCAACACGGCTGCGTAAAGCAATTACGTCGGGCTAATTAAGATACGTAGATAGCCAAGTTATTTACGAATAATTTTGCGAATATCATTAACGGTGAAACCACAGTTGAAATGGTCCACGATTTTCCACAGTTTTTAAACACCCTTTTGGATGCTAAAGAATTTATTTAATTTTAATACAAAGCCACAGACTTTGTTGTATTATTTTTGTAAGAATTACTTGTTTATCCTCAATTTAGAAGTAGCAAGTATCCGAGTGTTCGATGGCCGAGATGAAACTTGGCTGGCGTGTAGATCAGCTAAAAGCCAGGAACACATGTTCTTTGCTAAGTTTACTTTGGAGAACGAAACAATCTTCCGAAGTTTCTGTTCTCTTATGTTATCCTGGACGTGATTAAAAATTTAGTAGAAAATACACTGAGCATTATTAGAACCGTCAATTAATAATCATTATTCTATGTCGGAAAGTTCAAGCCACCACGTATAATGGAATGAAAATCACATATAATAAATTTTTATTTTCCTCAAAATATGTATAAAAACACTTGAAATGGCTTTGTAGATATAAACTGTATTATCGATACAGGTAGAATGAGCACAGTATAATCAGACATGTCTTCATATTCTTTCTATTTTGATTAACTAACATGGTGTCTGTTTATGTAATCAGCGAATTTTTCACCATTTTTAAAAGTCACAAAGTTGAAGAGAACGGATTACTGAAGGTCTCTTGATAGTCACCCAAGTAGAATGAATGCAGCGTATAGTCAGACAAGTAGAACAAGTATATCATACGGTCGGGCAAGTAGAATAAGTACAGGGTATAATCAGGCAAGAAGTTGAAAGTTAGATTCCAACAAATTAACAAACTAGCTTTGGAATGTTACAATCGTTTAGAAACATAAAGATTTAATCTTTTGATTAAATTGATGCAACATTTAAAAAATACATCGTATTAGAAATATTCTGTTACATTGCTTCATTCGAAAATATTGTCATTGCATACCAATGTATGAATAATTGTCACATTTAAAAAGCATTCTTACTAGATCATTAGACTTTTTACTAGATCATTTTCCAAATAAAATATTCTTTCCTTCATATAAATAATTAAATATAACTACAAAATAATTCTTCTTAGAAAGGAGTATATTATTTAGTCTTTTCTACAATTTTAAATCCAGAAAGATTATTTAAATGAACAGTGAAGTTACAAGAAATTTTTCCTTGTTCTCTAAATTCTCCGTAGTCTGTTTCCGCAGTAAACTACTCTGAACCGCAAATATATCACGTTTAACATTATCCATGGAAATCGTGCATATCTTAGGCATGCTGCAGAGTATAATTAAGTACCGTGACACACACTACGTAAATTAGTGCCCGTAGCAATTTAAATTGCCGTGCAACTATGTAAATTTCATACTCCCCGAGCAAGGATTCTTAATTAATTGTTATTAGCTCTAAATTTTCCTCTTGCAGTCACAAATCCGATTCGACTACGTAGCTTTATGGTTCGAAAGACGTTTACAGTTACCGTTACATTTTATAGACTGTAATTCATGCCCGGAAGTGTACTATACTTCGTATGAAGTAACAATAACGAGGGATTTCGAATCGCTTAAGTTGGCCGTATCAAATACGACGTAACCGTGCCAGTTTTAACGCTCAGCAAACTTCTCGATTTTTTTAATATAAAAACGAAAGATGACACAAACAGATTTTATACAGGAGAATGGTATTTTCTTTCAATTTTGAGGTTATTCAAATTTTGCCTTAAACATTTTGCAATATTACCATCATAGTAACAAAGGAGATATTGAAGTGCTCGAATTCTGGAGGAACGCTTTGCATATTCAAACAATGTATTACATATACTGTAACTGCATTTGTAATCAGGATACACCAACCATCGCTCTATACCTCGTGTT
This sequence comes from Lasioglossum marginatum, assembly GCA_028455795.1. Classification (NCBI taxonomy): domain Eukaryota; kingdom Metazoa; phylum Arthropoda; class Insecta; order Hymenoptera; family Halictidae; genus Lasioglossum; species Lasioglossum marginatum. Next base: position 14,652,350 of record CM052265.1, on the reverse strand, counting down.
TAACAAGTATTTTACCCTTCCTGTCGCACGTTAGTTAAACATCTCATCAGTAGACTAAGGTTTTTATGTATATACTCATAACATGCTCAAGTTTCCACAGAAACAATATAATTTCGAGCTCGACAATGGACTCTCTAATAAATCCTCGGCAAAGAAAAATTCCTCGTCGACTCGAGCGTCTATAAATTAGCACTTAAAAATCTACATTTGCATAAATATCTATCGATCTGTGTACCCTGTTGAATAACGCATGGCATAACCATTCGTCACTTTCGCGTAACATCGACAAAACGTTATGAATCACGCACACGCACATGTTAACTACACGATATCGTCGCTTATGCATCATTCAAAAATTTCAATGTAACGGGAGCAATGTTGACATAGCGACGAATAAACGTAGGAATAAAATCCCTTACCTGTCTCTTGATTTTGCTGTTAAATTAACATAATGGCAAAAAAATTACACGCATAATGGAAAGATAAATGAGAAGGAATCATGATATTGCTACAAAAATATAGACATAGAGAATATAAAAATTTATCAGATTGGACGTGAGTTAATTAATATCGCGCGTATAATAAATAAAGGTGTCATCATTTTTAACACTACGACAAAAGATCAATATGATGGACATCGATATGAAAAAACTGAGGATAAGATTAATATGAAATTGTTGCTATAGTTAATAAAGTATGTAGCGTGCAAAACGTTTACTTTTTCCGAAACTGTGAAAAATGTGTCAAATTGACTGAGAGAAGGGATAAGAGATAATTAATTTTGCTCGTGTAATAAATAAAGGTGCCTAGTCCTATACAGCTTCATTTTTAATATTTAACGCGCGGGCACATAGTTGACAGATTTCCCGATCATTTTTCAACGTGTATCTACGGAACCGGTGCAGCAGAGCCATAGAACACCATCAGTGATCATGTACGAAGCGGGGTAAAGCATGTAACACGCTTCCGATATGGCATAAATAAGTGTCGCAATATATGAGGGCGAAAGAGAGGCTCCATGAATAAAATCATCATACCATCGTCACTATGCTTCATAATAAAAATGGAGCTACTGTTTGGAGCCACTTTTCTGTTAGTGCTAATGCCCATCGCGCTTAGAGACAGCTATTAGAATTTCGCAAACTTCATTTTTATTAATCTAGCATTTTCCATGAAACATGCTAAGAATGAATGCTCTTCAATCACTCATTTTTTATTGAAATCATTGTACACAATTAGGATATCTTCATTTTTGTCAGAAATGCATGAAATATTTCTTAAGACGGTAGACTCGTTTCCAGGATTGCAAGAGTGCGGGATTCGCGTTCTCATTTCTCGATAATACAAAAATGCGGGTTTTCAGTAATCAAAAACGTTAGATAAAAGATCGATCTACGGCGCTATCGCCCTTAAAACTCCTATTTTTTCGTTTGCGATGCGTAATTTGCATTATTCGGCAGTATGTAGCTATGGAAATAGCTATAATGCAAATTACGCCTCGTAAACGAAAAAAATAGGAGTTTTAAGGGCGATAGCGCCGTAGATCGATCTTTTATCTAACGTTTTTGATTACTGAAAACCCCCATTTTTGTATTATCGAGAAATGAGAACGCGAATTCCGCACCCCTGCAATCCTGGAGAAAGGAGTCTACTTCGTTAAAATGTTAACACGGAAGATTTAATCTCAAATCACTGGAAAAAATCAATTTTTCATTTCATAAAATATTTTTCAATGTAGAAGTACTGTTAATGGGTTTTGGCTAGGAAAGAAATCGAAGGGTAGTTTCGCAATTTTTTCCGAATGTGTGCAAATAGTGCACAAATAGGTACTTGAAATTAGATTAGCGTTGCCAAACCTGCATTACTAGATGCACTATTGAGATAATTGTAATATGGAGGGGTGCGCTCGTTTCCAGTGATCAAACTACTGTTTCTGTCGGACGTGTTTTGCCTGGATACAAACGCATTCAAATATCCGACGTCTAGCTATAAGTTAAGTTGGATGCGACTTATGTTCGCACGATACCCGGAAACGATTCGCCGAACACTACGATCGATCGTCGTCTAGTTATAAAGCAATTTAGCAGACTTTATGGGTGTTAATTTTTTACTGGGTACGACTGGCAGCGGACGTTTCAGACATATATGCCCACAAATTGGAAAAATATCTGGCGGTTTGTACACTCGACGTTGTCAGTAATCCGTTGATGGACACACGTGATTCTATGTGGTTTAGTGCTTAACAATTTAGGGTGACGGCGGAACACGATACGAATAACTGTTGTTTAAATTATTGCTTTTAATTAAGACAGAAACAGACATCCGTTGAAAATAATATATTTGTGCCACGGGAAGTTCTGGGTAAAAAAAAGCATAAAGTATTATCGATTTGAAGTAATCTTTAACAATGATTTGGTTTTCATCGGATTTATATCTGAATGATTTTAATTTTAAACATTATGTGGTACCACTGAAGTTAATTCGTATTGTATGGCACACAAGGCACAAGAGAATGAATGTACAGAATAAATATAATATTCATATACAGCGAATAACGTTAATTACCTTCGTATATCATGGAAAAGTGACTCCAGTGACCATTAATATCCACTATACAGCCAAGCATGCTATTGACATATTGACAAGAATGTGTACATTACCTTCTATTTTATAATAATAAATTCTATAATATAAAATATGAGTAAAATTTATGACTAGATTGTGTGGTATTTATAAAACTTATGACTGAACTGTGGTACGTATAAAACTTGTGGCTAGACCTAGGTATTTATAAAATTGGTGATTAGACTAGGTATTTATTGATTAAATAAATCAAAGCTCATTTAATAATCCTCGCCGCTGAACCGAAATATTCGTTCTGATAAAAATTCTTAATAAGCATCCACAGTCTATTTATAACAATAAATATTTAGGCAATGTCTGAATCAAAGTAGATTTTAAAAGTCCCAGATTATAATTTAATATAAGCAACTTTAGATTGCCAGTATTTAAAGTGGATTGTCAATTTTCCAAGAAAAAAGAAATTTTAAAATCAAGTTGGGGATGGTACACCCGAGGCATCAGGTTATCGAGATAAGGGTTAGAAGTTACTAAATTGCCGATTAAACGGGAAGCTAGGCATAGTTTCTTTCCGTTACCTGGATGTACGGCGTGGCAGTGGTTGAGGAGCGGCAGCCAACAGAGCAGTAGCACCGCTCTCTGCATCTGAAACAAAAACCGCAAGCATTTTTCACAAGCGTCCTGTTTAATTATTATTCCGCAAGGGTGACCGCCTTCTGATATAATTATACACTAATTAAAATTCACGATGAAACAGCTCGGCATCGAGAGGGCCACTGCGACAAGCCATGAGCCCAAGCGCTAATTACGGAGATAATTCTGATATCAAGTTTAGAAATATTTGAAACCAATATTCATATTCAAATATGAATATATCTCTCAATGAATACGCTTTTAAGTTTCCTTTAAGCGAAGACCCATTTTTCCCTAAAATGTTGCAAATTCAAAAATCTCCAAAAACCTTCAAAAATTTTTCTCGTACATGAAACTACCACATATTTAAAGACTAAAGTCCCCTCTTTACAACGACATCCTAAAAATTGGTGTACGATTTTTTTTCACTGTTTTATCCAGTAGAAATTATAAACAAGTTTGGTCGTGTAAACACCTGTACACACACCTCATGCAAAGCTCGATAAAACAATTAGAAAAAATCGTACACCAATTTTTAAGATGTTATTGGAAAGAGAAAGCTTCAATCTTTAAATCTATGATAGTTTCATGTACGAGAAAAAATGTTGAAAGTTTCTGGAAATTTTTGAATTTGCAGTATTTTTGAGGAAAAATCGGTCTTCAATTTCTCGTCTGGTACATCATGAAAAAAAATCTTAGACTGAAATAACGGTGGATTATGAAACTAGAAGGTTCTAGCTTTAAAATGAGTCCGAATTTATTGTCGTGCGATCATTTTTGACAAAGTTATCGCGGTTTAAATATAGGAAATTCCAAATATTTGCAATCCACCATATTGAGCACAGTAACTTGCAAATCTCTCTGCACAAGCGATAGAGGGGACTCCATGACGTATAACCGTCGATCGAGTCGATTCTTTCGGTACCCTTATCAGCGCGAACAAATGAACTCTCTCCATAGAGAACGGGCGCGCGTACACGCACGAGCGATCTGCATACGGAGGCATTCGTTCACGGAACACTGTACGGGGGTTTTCCGCGGGCGAAACTGTTTCCAGTTGCGGAACACGGGGCCGGCTGTCGCCTCCGCGCGGAAAAGGGCCACGCTCGGAGATCCTTTACGAAATGCGAAACGAACGGGACGGACGATTTGTCAAATTGATTCGTCCAGCGAACGCGCGGAATTTTAAGCTCGCTCAGGAACAGAACAGGGACCAAGTTCCCGAGTGGACCATTAGAAATTTACTTGGAGAACGGGCGCAATGGAACTCGCGTGCGCGCACCGCATTTGAAGGACGCGAATTTAAAAGCAACTGCTGGATCAGTTTAGAGATCCTTTTTCTCTCCTTTTTGGGGAGAGTTATGGTACTAATTAGAATTACTCCTATTTGTGGGACCGGAGTCCCTGGCGGTGAAAATCGCTGAACTTCAAACACGCATAACTTTCGAACCACTGAATTCCTAACATTAAAACTCGGGTTTTCGGCATTTTCTCGCCAAAATTTACAGGGTTATATAAAAAACAGTTAAAAATTTTTGGTTTCCTCAGGTGAACTTCAGCTTAATGGATTTAATAATAAAGCAGAAAGGATACCCACTTCATCAACTAGTGAACTACATGAGCTTGCAACACAAAAGATATGTCTGAGGAGCCAGATTTTACAGCGTTGTCAATTTCTTCGAGCCAGACAACACTCTTGTTATAAATATTTCGAATATAAGTTATGTACATATACAATACAAACATTTTATGTATGAATCTACAAGGAATCAATAAAGACAATGTAATAAAAAAGCGTATCTGCGTATATATTTATTGAACCACCAATTTTTCCCGAACGTCCGACTTGTCGAAGAGTCATACTACTGATTTCCGCAAAAATCGTATAACTGGTCATTGAGTTACTGTACTGATTTGGAATTGTAAAAATAGCAAAACTTTGAAACACAAAAACCTACGGGTGTCTGGCTTGTCGTTGCGTTGTACTACTGAATTTCCGTGCCACCTCTTTCGCTATCATATTCTCCTAATACAAAACTCCATTTCCGAGGCTTCTGAAAATTTTTCGGCCGTCTGGCTTATCGTTGGGCTTTACTACTGAATTTTCGTGCCACCTCCACCGCTATTATATTCTCCTAATACAAAATTCTATTTTCGAGGTTTCCGAAAAATTTTCGAAAATCTCGAAAATTGTATTTCGTATTAGGAGAATATAATAGCGAAAGAGGTGGCACGAAAATTCAGTAGTGCAACTCAACGACAAGCCAGACGGCCGAAAAATTTTGGAAAATTCAGTAGTACAACTCGACGACAAGTCAGACGGCCAAAAAATTTCGGCTATCTACTACTAAACTTTTTTGTCACCTCTTTTACTATGATATTCTCCTAATACATTGGTCAATTTTTGTCTAATTTGAAAATTTTTGAAGATGTTAATCTAACTTTACTATGGAATAGTCATGTATAGGATGGTGGAAAAAGAACACATTAACTGTTGTAACTAATGTTCTTTATTTTTCACCAAAAATATTACAATATTAAACATGCTAAATATGGCTATAGGTTCTGCTCCATGATCCTAATCCTGGGTATGATCTATCTCCGTCTACACAGACATAAGTGGAGCCAGAAAAACCCCGGGCTTGAGCGCTCTCGTATCCTCTCTGAATAAAGCCACTAAAGCAGTGTATTTTACCTATTTGTTGAACTGTGTTTTGACGAAGTTCGTGTCGCTCACCTATATCATCTTGTAAATTCAGTTTGATGTGATAACTGCGATAATGTGCGAACTAATCCATGAGCTGCCGTGATTTTCCAAATGGGATTTGAATTCTGACAACACGACGCCACGAATGAATTCTGATTGATCCTCCGACGAGATGCACCGCTGCACCTACGATAACTTAATGTCGTAAGCTAGTTCGGCTGTAACTTTGTGAAGGTACGTTGTAACACGAGAGTTCTGTAACGAACTTGGGCGAGCAAACAACTTTAAGTTTGTATAACGCCAGCATTGTGTGTGTGCGCGCGCTAGGTACGTGTGACTCCCGACACCTATCTGCCGCGATCGCTATTCGTTTCTCATTAATCAAATTAATACAGTATTTATTAAGAAACTCGAGGATCGAAATTACTTGTAAATGTTGCTCAAACTCCAGTGGCCGCTAACCTTGTTATCAGTTGCGTTGTAAATGCATAACACGAACTGAAATGCACAGTCCTTGAATATTCATTTTCTATAATAAGTTGTTGATAACGAATTTTATTTAATCCCACTATGAAATTCAGGAAAATTCAATAACGAAATATTGATGGAATTGAAAATTCTATATATACTATCAACAATATGTTATATAGTTTCTCATAATTAAATATCAAATGTGTATTTGATGCACAAATTATTAATGTAACTGTGACTGTTACAACACAGTATTTAAATTTTCTTCTTCTTGAATCTATAAATTGTTTACAACTAATTAGGATAAATTCTACTCTCAAAAATAGTCTCCATTACTTTCTATACACTTGAAAAGTTTGGAAACACAATCTCTTCACAATACCAACGATTATAAAACATAGTCGTACTAATTTCTCCACAGATTGCGATAGTCGATTTACTTTCGGCGACGGCTGTACGTACCTCTTAAAAACGTATTTCGAACGAACGAAACAGGACCGTAATCCGGGAAAATAGCTCGCCGTAAATATGAATTAAGCAAATGACGGAGATTCATTAAAATTGCATCATCGATTGGTTTCGAATGTCGAGAGGTCTCGCGCGGTTAAATCCACTTAAAGCCTCGACAGGGGCTGGAAAAGCTTGGATCCATCCGCCTGATATCCCGCGGAAGATCGTGCGGCCACTGAATTCACGTTCTACGAATACCATAATCCAAAATTGCCACGGTCTACGTGCGTGTATATACCGTCGAGAGTATTAAGGAGATTTTTCTGCACCGGCACGAGATATTATACCGCGACAGAAGGAAAAAGGCAGGACGAAAATGTAGGGAAACGAGATATATTTAGGTTCGATCAATGTCGCGTGAAACTGTAAAAAGAGCGGATCTCACGCGGAGACACCGAGGAGTTATGAGATTCAAGGTACACCCGGCGCGCGTTCCCCTTTTTCAGGAAAAGGTACTGTTGACATTGCCGAACAATGGCGGAGACCCTCTCAGAATATTTCGACCCCTTTGAAATTGAAATAGCGCGCCATTGCCTATGGAAATAATTAAAATGCTGATATTTCGCCGATTCTTTCCGAGTAAATTCGGCTACGGAGCTACGAAACGTACGTGCACGCATACTTCTCCGTGTTCTTCTCGCTATCCTACGGTGCGTTGAATTTTTTGTCAAGCCGTTTGCAGTGGATGTTTAAAGAAAAATCTTAGGAACACAATACGGTGAGCAGTGTGGAAATCTCGATTTAAATAGTTATGGTTCCACTGTGAGTTTATGCACGTAAGACTGAAATGAGTAGATCTTATTGCAAACAGTCCTGCTTTTCAGATGAAATATTAATCTATTATATATCGGCATAACAAACAACCAAATTAAACATAAAGTTTGTTACAAATGTCATATTAATTAAAGTTAATACGTATAAGGCAGGTGGAAACAGAGTCCATCCCCTGGTTATTAAAGATTAATAAATAAACGAAATAAATTATGAAAATACAAACGCGTGCAAACATGTATATTGTTTCGAAACAATTATCCAACACCTCGTTAACGATAGTGCGCGGCGTATTAAATTAAACGTAACCTTACATGAAAACGCGGAATAAAATGAGCAGCAGAATCGCGAAATAATGCATTGCAGAGTAATCACATTGCGGCGATAAAATAACAAAGCATTATCGGAATCGTTAGCAGGCACGGTAAAATCGTTTTCTTGGACATTCGCGAGGATAATAAAATTTTTCCAATGATGCTTCATCCCGGTTAAAATCGTATTAACGGCGCGCACGCGTTACACGTGTGCGTAGGTCCGCTAAGGACATAATGCGCCCGTTAATTTACTTCGTAATGGTGCTTCAACGATGGCTAACGGCGGAAAGCCGCTTTTTACCGGCTCGCAAACGGCATGGATCGCCACGATAATATCCGGCAACGACTGTTTAGAGGCGAAGCATTGTCCTGCAAATAAATTTCCTCGCGACAAAAGTCCGCCCCGAAAGTGGATGGGGGAGCGCGCCGAGTCCTCTCGACGAGGCTGAACGGTATTAGTTTCATTTTCAAAGCGGCGTGCAACACACGGAAAACAACTCGGCACAAGAGCCCCGAACAGGTCGAATGTACGTCAACGATCACACTCGCTTAAACAACCCTCGATCGATACGAATCCACCGGCGGCGGCGGCGGCGGCGGCTGATGGAATGTCGCGTCGTCGCAGAATTGTCTTTTTCTCGATTTTCACGCCCTCTGACCGCGACCGATCTCGGGGCAATTTCGACCGGGATTTTTAATCAGATTCTCCATAATAGAAATCTCCGCTGCTGAACCAACCGAAATATTAACACGTATCCGACCGACACTTTTTCTCTGTTCACTTTCCCGTTGTTCCCTACATTCTATGATAAATTGCGATTTTAATTGCGAGTTTCATTTAAAGAAGCTGTCGATGTTTACCTACTGGAATGTTGGAATACATCGAAAATATTAGTTGCAGGTTGGACCATCCGAAAGCTGTGAAAATATAGTGAAAATACTCCTGTATAACGAAGTCAAAAAAACATCTTGTAAAAACTGTGTATATATTTTTTTATATTGCAGTAAATGTACAATAAATGTATAAAGAATTTTTTGAAGAGACAACTTTTTACTTTTTAGAACAATAATTTATGAGATTGAACAATTCATTTAAATTAATCTAATTAAAATTAAAGATCCAGAAGTTGGAGACCTATTTTTAGATAATGATGATGAGAGAGAGAGCTTCAAGTGGGTCGAAATGATCTTGTTGCGCAGACATGGTTCCAGGCACGGACCACCATCGAGTCGAAGAGCAAGACGTTGTAAGGACTTGCATCGCGGCTGCACACGTGCGTTGCATTGACATTTGTCCCCGCGGCTGCTGTCTCAAAATTGCATTAGCGTCGGCTCAGGTCCATAGAAGAAGTAGGCCGTTCCAGTTGCACTCTCGCGGAGGGAGAAAACGCGGCAAAGGTCAAAAGCGCATGAATTGTTGCGAAGTGCCTCGGTCCTCCACTTGCTAAAGTAGTACAATGCGATCGGTGACCCCGTTTCGTGCCGGCGGCCTGAAAACCACCGGCGACTGCTGACGTTGCTGAAAAGCCTCGCGATCAACTATATATTTCTGTGCCTTTATTTTTTCGTTTTTTTCACCTCTCTCTCTCTCTCTCCCTCTCCTTGGGAACTCAATGAAGGGGCGACTTGTCAAGCTTGGTTAGATAAGACGACACGTTTCCGTACTCTCAGGCTCATTTTCAAGCATATTTATGCTCCCCCCGCGATCCTGGTATCGACCGAACTAATTTTTATCGAACCCCTTGTTCAACGAGTTTGTCTTCTGAAGTGCAATAACAGATTAGAGATGCTCGTACGAGTTCATATTTTTATACAAGATTCGCAGTTTAATGAGAATATGCATAACGTGTATCCAAGAGCATTAATTGTAATTTGGTTATAGCATGCATATAGAAAGTAATTAACTCTTTTATATATTTCTATTGAAATGACCAAGATTAAATTCGATATCTCCCAACAAGAAAGATGAATAAAAGAGAAGTCTGCTTGCAGGTCAAATTGATCCAAACGATAGCCATAACGGTTAGGAGAACAGAAATTAAAACGAAATTTGTATTCCCTGTTACAGGTTTTATTAGATTACCAATACAAAGAAAAGGCATTCAAGAGCGATTAAGCTTTTTCTGCAGCTGCATCCTGCACAGCCGTATCTATTTATTGGTTACAGAAAATCCGCATATCAATAATAATCCCATTTCAATTATTGTGCTGTATAAATACGTACGACCACGGGGAATATAACAGAAAAATTATTTTTATTTCGATTATTTTACAGTTATTATTGTACAGTTTCATAAAACAAAAAGGGATTTTTATGGGATATATTTTGAACATGAAGAACACAGAAAATTAAAATTTTTTGAGAAATTTATAAAATGTTAAAATTCATTGCAGTTAAGAAAACAATAAAAAATGTTGTCATATTTTAAAGACAGGTTTTTAAAGAAATTTTAACAAGTTTTGTGAAACTCTATTTTTCCCTGGTTCCATGCAATGGTATTTTAGAGAGATCCGCAATCTAGTAATCAATTATTTGATCAGCAGCCAGGGGTGAAAATTTTAAATGAAATTCCAACATTTCGAAGCTCACGAAATGCGAGATCATTTGTTTGCGACCATTCGGCTGTTCAAGTAGCTCCATCCGAAACTGCAAATGCACCACAGTGCAGATTTAATTAATTCCGACTTAAGTATTGCTTTTATGCTAAAATATGTATAGATTTTTATTTTGCCGCGCTGTAAGAGTTCCAGTTGTACCGAACTTCGGTATAAATCTACACAAATTATTTCAACTTGACTCGCCGTTTAAAATACGCTTAATAACTTATGAACTTCCGGAAAATATTCGCATATTTAAAATTATAATTAAAATATCAAGCATTCTCTCTCGCTCTCTCTCTCTCTCTCTCTCTCTCTCTCTCTCTCTCTCTCTCTCTCTCTCTCTGATGCGATAAATTCAATTATTATCATCTCTACTCTTGAGCGTTTTTAATTCAAACTCTTCCATGGCTTTCACACTAAACAACAAAAACATTTAAAGAATTTAAAAATACTTTCGACTCACTATAATTATTTAAATAAGAAATAAATTTTCATTTTGCATAAATACGCAGAATGAATCCCCATTTTAACCCTCATCCGTCCCTCATTTCGCGAACTGAATATGTCCCTCGATGTCAAATTGATGTCAAAGTGATAAAAAAATCGATAAAATAACAAGTCAAACAGTTACTTTCCGATGTCTTTTTCATTCAAATTGATGAATTAACATTTACATCTTAGGTTTTTGCGGTTATATGTTTCGCATTAAAAAAATAAAAGTCACCAAGTTTCGGAGAAAACCTACAAATAGAACAGTATAACTTATTTCATAGTGTCAAATTGACACGAGCGACGGATGAGGGTTAAAAAAATTAAGAAATTTTTTTTATACCTGCTTGGATTATTTTTCCTGAAAGTTCCTCTATGTTGACTATATGTTTCCCGTTTCATAGCGTTGTCAGGGCATAAATCGTTTTATAAATCGTTTTATATAGTATTTCCCGCTATATTTAAATATTGGAGGTTCAATTATTGTTCGCGGCGATTCGAAAAAAGTGTTACCGGCATCGAAACAACATTTTTACTAGGGCAATCTTGCTTTTTATAGACGGTTCGGATGTATGCATTAGTAACGAGCATATACAAGCTCTATTCTCGGGGCCGTGGTTCTTTGCTCCGGAGAGATAGATTTGTATTCGTATTTTTCGTTTTTCTTGAAGTTTTATATCGCGCCGGTGCTGCTGTCGTCACGTGTTCCATTGCAAACAATGGCCGCTAGGTGCTCAGCAGAGAGCGGCTCTTTCACGAACTGCAATCACCGATGGCAGACTCTTTTAAAAGGGAACCATCAAAATGTCACGAGAATACGACACGCTTCGTGTCACATATTCATCAAAATATTCATCGACAGCGCGGCGTCTACCAAGTTGAACGATCCTATTTGCGGCCGCGTTCGTTCATTCCGCGTTAGCAAAGTTAATTAGTTCCCCGTTCGTGTCGGTGAAGCCGCGAATAGCTAAGATATTTTACTTTTTAATAAGCACACACTAACCCCTTACACTCTACTAGCCCCTTACACTTGATCACGCATGTAATTAACCCGTGTGCTAACCCCTAGTTACGTACTATTTGTTTTTACGAAATTATCACAATTTAAGTTTTTGTGGGTCCACTGTAAATCATCATTAGACTGCTGATCTTTATGCATTTATGAAGAAATTGGTTGGGTGGAATATAAAACAGTAGAAGATTAAAAAATTTAAGAATATTGTAATGATGTTTTTAATGTAACAAAGTCGTTAAGGAATAAAATCAATTTTCATGTTACTCCTGCATCCCACAATTAATGTAAAACATTTTTATTTTGCATAAAGATCCGCTGTCTAATCATCATATTAGAATATTGGAATTTTATAGTAGAATATTGGAATAATTGAATTTTATTCTAATATTAGAATCGATATTTTATTCTAATTAATGGAGTCTTCTTCAGTGTCATAAATTTGGCTCAGCATTTTTCGCCCAAGTTTAATTTTTTGGTCGGTGAAGGGCTGGGTCTGGGTGAAATTTCTATGCGGCTCAAAACTGCATATTGGAAATGTCCATTTCATTTATTTCAACATTGTACAGTTTCTGTCTTTCACAGCCAAATTAAAAAATTTAACATACCTTCAGAAGAAAAATAATAGAATTTTAAAACAATGTAGAAAATAAAAATTAAATTCATTTCATATATGACAATACATTTTCATAAAGCATATCAATCACGTTTAATGCTCGGAATTCCAGAAAAATTCCAGATACCTTTACAAGAAAATGGGAGAAGCGTTAAAAATTAAAATGATACAGAACACACGTGTGTATCAACAGTAAACCATAAGCGACGGGACCGTGAATCAACTCTATATTACGAGTCTGCGAGAAGTCCGGTAGAACCGGAAACACTCTGCGCCTCATCAATAATGGTAGCCGCAATCTATTCGGCGGGGAGTTCCGTAAAATTCTCGCATCCCGAAGACATTTGTGTACTCGAGGACAGTGTGCCGTTCGTGCAACATTAAACAGGGCATTTCGTTGCGTAGCCGGCATGCATCACCGTGAACGATAGAAATTCGCGTGCGATTGCCTCGGCGAAGCTCATTCGAAGTAGCAACTGCGGGAACGACTGGAGCCGATAGGTACCATTCCGCTGGATGTTACCATTTATTTATCCCTCTGTTTCTTCCCGTTTCGCAACGCTCGGCCGATTTCGAGAACCATGCTAGACCCGCGACCCGTGTAATGAGAGATTCGTATGCCGATTCGATCGCATGCTTAGAAAACCGTTCGGGTTTCCCCCCGCCCCGGTGCAACAGATCCGGAAGTCGCAAGCCGCGGCGAACGAACGACAACGTTCGCGAGACGGGAAAAAATCCGGCAGGAAAAATTGCACGGTTTCCGAGAACTTTCCACGGGACACGGGAAGATTAGGGGAACGGCAGCCAGCGGGATGCTGATATTTCTAGCGCGGAACCTCCCAACCGGAAGACCAAGGGAAATATAAAATTGCCATTTTCTTCGGCGGTGAATAAAACTACTCCGACCAACTCGGAAACTACTCTCGACTTCGTTGGAGCTTTACGAATGGCTCGCTATTCCGGCACCGATGGCTAATTATCGGACGCGGATTGTGCAATTTCCCATTCTCGTGGATGTGGATGATTCTTTTTGAGTAGAGTTATTTGTAAGCGTTTGTTCATGATTTAGGAAAAACCATAAATTAAAACCGAATTATTAATCCACGATGCTCTACAGATCCCAGTCTGATGTTTCATTTGTTCACCACAATTGAACATTTTGTGTTTTAATCATGATTTTATATTTTAAAGAAATATTAGAGTATGTTTTATAGCCCCCAGAAACAAACAATGTATCAATTTTTATCCACACAGTATTATTGTCTAATTATTAATTCTTGATATATTATTTAGAAATACAAATATGAAATACTGAAGAATAAACCTCATTGTTAAAGCTAAAAACAGATAACAGAAACAGAAATACGGTAAAAACCCAGCAGAACTGGTGTTTTTCATGTTCCCCCTTTATCTCAACTATCTACAATAAAAAGCACGGACTGGTTTCTTTTTTTAGAGATTCTAGGTACCACGTAAAAAAATATGGAAATATTACGAAATGTGTTCGTTACATATACCGACTAGAAAATTGCAAAGGAAAAAATTTGATTCGTCGATTGGAATACTTTGGCGTCAATCTTTCATCTTTTTGTACGACTAACATACGGAATTAAAATCGTTCCGAGTGATTTTTCACTATTATACGCTCCAATCTGTGATATTTCCGTATTTACATTCTATATTTTATGATGGTTTTTCCGATACATTTGATGTATGAGAATATCACAAGTTGTACGTCATATCGACGAGTGAAACATTTTTCATTTCGAGATAAAATGGTAGATTTTAGTTAAAGATAAATTACAGCAGGCGAGATTTCACTGCTTCGTTGAAACACATGGTGGCTGCTATATTCAGAAAATGCGTAAAAAAAACTTCGAAAATCTACAATCGAAAAATTGTCAATCTTCCAATCTCTGTAAATTCGTGTAGAAAAATTTGGAAATATTTACGAAGTTACATGATGTCGAAGATTTGATTGTGTGAAGCCTTTGATTGTGTGGAGTAGTACAAAAACAATTTTTATTCGGCAGAGGATAAATTGCATTGTAACATTCGGTCGTATGGTGTCGGATCGCGTCGAATAGAGTACCAATTGGGTCCCCAGCCGCGATTTCCCAAAGACGACATCTCGCTAGGCGAAAACAATACTTTTATGGAGGAGAGAAAGCGTGGAGAGAACGCTCGGCTCGAGTTTCAGGCGCGTATAACTGCTAAGCGGCTCCGGGTATAGCCAGCGAGCAGGAAGAAATATTTTCGGCGGTACATTGTTTGCGCGTCAGGTCGCGGGGGTAGTACTTTCGCAAGTGTCATCCCGGTGTGTACACAGACGTCAGATAGGCTCAGCCACCCTTTTTGTTCGTTCTCGTGGCCCTTTGTGCCGTCGCGGAGTGGAGAATGATGGGGTCTCTCGGCCCTGCAGGAAATATATCGTGTTTCCTCCGTCAGAGCCGAAGTGGCCACGAGCCAGTCACCGAACCACTTGACCTGCCTTCTTAAAGCTGAAGAGAAGATGCCGGCCCATATTAATCCTGTGCGACGAGACGCGCTACCTGTTATGGTCCTTGCAAAATAATCACACGAACCCCGCAAGTGTATCATATACTTCGCGCTATGTCTACAGAAGAACTCTTCAAATCTGTGAAGGATCCACAAAAACAAATCGGTAATTAGAAAAGGGTACACCTCGCCGATTTTGATGGCCTTGAACTTTTTCCTATATATGTTGTTGCCGCTCGAAACTAAAGAGTTTCTGAGATATTCTTAACCTTCCCAAGGTAATGCGGAGTCTCGGAGACCCAGCTTCAGATTTTTGAAAAGAATTTTTATATGAATAAAATTAGATCTGTTTGTTTACTGTGTTATTCTTTATCCCAAATTTATTAAAAACGTGGCTATTTATGAAATTCATTTGTCGGGGTCTAAGAGACCCCATCTGGCTATTTATGTGTTATTAGACCTTACCTTGCGAGGGTTAATCCTAGAATTGATCTGGATTTCTAGTTCTAAGGATGGAAAATTCTAGTTCTAATAATCTCAGAATAATAATGCAGAATTTACAGCGAACACGTTTAACGAAATAGCGAACACGTGAATATGTTAACGAAGTAGACGCTAAATGAACAAATTGTGCGAAACAACGTGCGAGGACATGGAACAGCGAACGTGTTAATAAAGTGGGCAGTGAATTAAAAACTTGTCGAACACGCGAGACAGTGTATCGACACAGTATCCAAACTGCACGTGACATTATTCCGGGAAAAAGTGTTAACGATGTCAATGAAGCAACAACAACAACAACAACGTCAACAATCGGGTCTATGGAACCCGTCCCGCCATGCCATCATGTTGATCAATCTTGAAAGAGCTTTCAACGGGACGGTTCTTGTTTTTTACCACGTTTTTTCACCTTGATCTCGATTCACCGTGCTCCCCGTTTCTCTTCGCCCTTTGGAACGTTACGTGTACTGCGTGCTCACATGCATAGTCGATCGGTTTTCTCCGTAAATTGCACGGAAGCTTTGATCTCATTTCTTCTATCGAATAGCATCGTCGAACGCAGACGGTGACATAAAGGACAGTGCGTTGATGAAATGTGTTGCGTGGACAGTGGCGGTTGTTTACTTTCGAGACTCGCGCAATTTGAATTTTTCAAAAGATTTGAAGGATTGCATAACATAGATTTTTCCCTATTTTCGGGAAGTTTTCACCACGTTTTTTCTGTAATGCATGGCACCAGAAACAATTTGGTAGGCGCACGTACGTCGGAAATAGGAGAAAACTTAAACAATGTGTACCCCGGAAGAAAGAGCTCTATCAGCATTACTGGAAGCTATCTCAATTCACCTGCTAGAGCTTCACAGTCCCTTAAGTAGCGATTTGAACCCCGTGGATCCAATCGACTTCCTCGTATAGACAGCAAATTGAATCCAGTCATAGTCGGAACGCTCACAGCAAGCTCTATCAGCACATCAGACAGCTAGTCTTGGGGAACTTCGTAATATAATTTTTCCAGCTCTTCGGGAAAGGAACACCGAGCTACAAATGCTTCCAAATCAACTACTAAACAGCGCCGTCCCCAAATTGAATTTAAAAAGTATACTTGAAGCAGGACACAACCGTCGGCAAAATAAGTTCATGGATAAGAAAGAAAGAGTATCTCGTCGTACACGAACTAATAATATATTATTATCAGTGTAATAAGTAACATATTTTAAAATTTATGCCTATTCGCGTAAAACAGTCTATACCCATTTTTAATTTCCACTCGATCATTCCACTTTATTCAATTTGTAAATCAATTTTCATTCCACTCAATTTAATTTCCAGACTATCGACGTTCAACTGAAATAACATTTTTCGAAATAAATCTATTTCTATCAATGTCAGCTAATTTTTTATACTACGTTTCCCCAGGCAATTCTAACTTTACTTATTGGTTATAAAATTATCTGCTTATTTTTGTTAATGAGTAGGTTCCAATAAATAATTAATCAATTGGTGACTGTCGAACTTCTTGTACTGTTCTATAGAATGAGCATTGATTGGTTTATCTGAAATTGAAGCTCATCCAGGAATCTCTCATCGATACTCTGTCTATCTGGTTCTCAATATCTCGTTTAATTTTCATAGCGAACTGATACCGTGGTGAATTGAATAAATTCAATCTTACAGTAAGAATTATTGCATTTCATGATGTCTTATTATCTTTAGATCTGCCACTGAATAATCCATTAACTTCCATAGAATTTTAGATTTACCTTTAATAGAATCAGAGATGGATGCTCGTGCAATAATACTTTACTTCATTTCCTGCATTCTAAGCCATGCAAAAATATCTTACAACAGAATGTTGCAAACGAATACGTGAAAGTAGAGATTCCAAGCTTCAGCTTAAGTCCGCGCAAGCTCTTTTTGAAGGACTAATAGCAGTTAAAATACTGCAATTTCGTTGAAAATTGGATATGTGATGTTCCAATTCTTTTTGGAGCTCGCAGGGGCTTCTGACGGACAACTTCATCGAGGATTAAAGCCCTATCAGCTCGATAGAGGGAAAGACAGGCGGTAGAACCGCATAATAATCGTCCGTGCACGGGCTCGGTGGTTTTGCACCAAAGTAAATCACTGTGGACGGATTTTCGAAGCGGATGGCGCGGGGAAAGCGTTAAACTTTGTCCTTTCCACGCGAACGAATCGCAGTTATCGTCGGCAGAAAGGTCTCGCAGGTTTCGCGAAACGGGCGTGTTCAAACGGTGTGCGGGTACTGTGGCGGTATCTGAACAAGAAATTCAGAAGGTGAAACGTTACAGAACAGCAGTCACAGTTTTCGGTGTGCGTGCGTGTGTGTGTGTTCGATACCCTGGAACACGCCGGACACGTAAACCGAAAATAGTCGAAGCGAGGGTAAAAGAACGGAACTAACGAGTAGTCTTTTTTACCTTCCGCCGCGGGACTTTTCTGTGCAACGGGATGGGATCGGCGGTATGTCTCCTTCTGGCAGCAAATGGTCGGTCACAAAAGAAAAATGCACCGGGAAAACAATCTGTCTCGTTTTTAATACTCTTTCGCGTCGCGACGCGACGAGACGACATGTCTTCCGATCTCTGGACTTCGAGATTTCCTGCCCGGCGTCGCTTCGCCACAGAGACCGCTAACATTTCACTCGTGACAGTTGGAGACAATGTATGAAACACTCTTTGTAATATTCATACGATCGCGCCAGTTTCAAACCAGTCCCACGATATCGTATAAATTTACGGTTTCGTTCCTTGCTTAATAATTATTGTAGCTGTCGAGATAAAAGCTGTGCATAAAAATTCATGCTCACAGATTAAACGTATAGAAATAACTCCGTAAAGTTTCGCGGAGATATATTATTTACTTCATTATATAAAAATTGTTGAAGTGTACGCGGACAGGTCAAGAAATGAAAACTTAAGCGAATGTTCATGTTTCCCCAATTTCATTTTTCCTCCATTGTTCGGCGACGAAATAAATGAAACGGTGGAAGGAACTGGGCCATTTTTTACTCCGGATGAAGTTTCTAATCTGTACAGTTACAAATTATTGCGCCTCGCAGCTGAATAGGACCTGTATCCCTAAAATAATTGCAGGCTCAGACAATGTGGAGTACAATTAAATCATTTTAGATATAGCGTATTACAATTTTAAACATTTTTACACTGCAGCGTATTATCTGTTATTTTAATCAGTGCGCAGGCCCACGTATACAAATCCTAAGCCGACTAGCAAACAAGAAACTCAGTCGAACTTTTCTTAATACCGACTCAGGCATCCTTAATACGAATCAGGCATCCTGAAACAGGAGCGTACAGATGAGATAGCCACGAAGGGTACGTTTTATTAAATCCACAAGTTCCGGAAAACTTCATCATGTTTACACGAGAACATTTATATCGTCTTTCTTTCAGTTCTGAAACTTGATAAAACATTTCCTTGCCTGGAACAGTTCTCTGAGTTTTTAAAAACTTCGCGGATCCGAAACTTCACTAACACTTTCCATGTGATCGTAGCCCACGGACTGCGATCCAATGAAACTCGAACATTTTATCAACGTGCGTGTCGTATTTAATCAAACTTATCCATTTCGAGACGACTTCCTCGCGAAATCCAATTTTAGTTGCGAATTAGTTACACTTACAATCTCCACAACTCCGGATAACAAACTTAATATAGTCTGGGTGTGTCACAAATTTCTATCGACATTTCGTTGATCAAAAGGTAGCTTAATCTTTAATCAAAATCTCTTAATAAATACTTCAACTAACATGACAACAATTTACCTTTTTTTGTACCAGAAGGAATTTCCTCTTTTCTTCTTCAATTTTCTTGAATTCTTTAAATTTATTTCATTGTCAATGCCAAGTACACATACATTTTGTTACAGGTCGCATTCGTCGCCTAATTTCGAGAGCAATCTCGCGTGGTCGTTTTTCGCGCTGATCTGCCGTGCACTAAAAGTTCCGCCTAACCTCGCGTGCACACGTTTTCGACCACCGCAATCGCAACAATAGTTATCATCGTTATTATTCTAGCTTATAATTTAGCATCACTTCTGAGTCGCAGTTGCTGCGAGCCCGTGGAAAACGTATTCTGTTTATCACGGACATAATTTTCGGTTTTTGCCCTGCTGACGTATCATTGTGTTTTGCGAATTGTGCAATCTATCATGCTTCTTGTGTGCTGCTCGTTCTGCTGCGCTGGCTGATTTTGTGTGATACGCTACTTTCACGACAGGAATCATTTTTCATGTTCTTTAAAAATAATTTCTGTGGCGTGTAGAACCGAAGCTGCACTGAATAATGATAATTTTTTAGCGATATCATAATAATTATTATTAGCGTTTGTTATTTTCTGCTTTCATGATAGGGATCATTTTTCACGTTCTTTAAAAGTAATTTCTATGGCGTGTAAAATCAAAGCTGCACTGAATAATGATACGTTGTCGGATATACATTGGTTGGAATAAAAAATAATATACATGGACGTAACAATAAACAAACGGCAACCGGTTTTTTACTACCTTCTGAAACAATCGATATTTAATTTATCCGAACGTCTCATTCAGTTTTTTTAATTTATTAAAGCGTTTAACGGTATAATTAACCATTTAATAAAGTCTAGCAATAATAAACCTCTAAAGTAATAATGGCTTTTCGATATTGAAAAACTCGTTTGACTAAATTTCCAAGTAAATCAGTGTCTTGGAGAGCACAAAGTTATTTAATAAACGACAAATTATGGTTCTATCGGTTATTATTGGAAAATGATTTCTGCCACGAACAAAAGTGTGCATTTTATTTGCGAGACGCTTAATGGCGATCCTTTTTTGAGCTAACGTCGCGTTGCCCGACTACAAACTGATCGGCGAAAATCGCGCGCATTGTTTCGCGAACGCGTTGTTCTCAATTCGCCGAATTTGTTTGAACAATTTCGTCCGATCCTGAGTGGAACATAACAATGCGCAAATATTTAACGACTCCCGCCGATACTTGTCCAGTATTTTCCGAAATCGATTTTGTAATCGATTCGTACTTCACGGAAACCCTCAATATTCCGCGATAATACAAATCGCGCGTGCAGAAACGTATCAACAACAACGCATTCAAATTTCGCTAGACATTTGCCACGTCGTTCTTAATTTACACGAGCCTTCGTTATTGTTCGGCAAACAATTGATTTCAATTAGTGCTGCTTTTTCACTGACAAATCAACTACGGTTGTCAAACTGCTCCGATAAATAAATATACACAGTCCCTAGAACCTTTTCCTGTAAATGTTTCAATAAAAATTGGTTAATTTAATCAAGAATATTGATTGGGTAGCCATAACTAGACTGCAGATCCTTATGCAAAATAAAAAATATCTGCATTGATTGGAAAACGCAGGAGCCAAATATAAATTACTTTCTTCTTTTAATTATCTAATTAAGGTGAAACTAATACACTGGTGGCCTTATATCTTTTTAATATGTCCACTGTTTTAAATTGTACGTACCCATTTTTGACATAAATGGAGAAAATTCGCAGTCTAGTCATAACAAATAATAATTATACTTCAGCTGTTATGATTAACATGTGCATCGTCGAGCAGTTCCATGAATTTAACAGTACGTTAACATATGTAAGTAGAGTCAATTGTTTGCGATAATTACATTTAACATAACCCGAGTTCTATTAACTTCAGCGCACAAATTACTCTATTAGTTGTAGATTAATTAAAGTTACTGCATGCTCGGAGCATGCGACTTCACATGTAATGAAATTAATTCAAACACGTGCTTTATGAAAATTGTGAATTTTCACGTGTGTTCGAAATATTACATTTCGAAGTACACCTTGATTAGTGATCCTGTATCTCTCAATATAAACTAATTATGTAATAATATACTAATATATTCTCCGTAAAAATGTCTTAAAACATGCAATAAGTAGAATGGGAAAATTCACGGACAATTTCGCGTCGCGTCGTCTCTCAGATTATCGTGTAGGGCCGATACAAACGTTCACGTCCGGCCGAGCTTTCTGGGAATAAAAAATCGTTTTGTATTTTTCCGATGGCGAAATATTTTCGGCGTGGCAGGCGCAAATATTGTGTTTCACGAAAGGCGACCGACCGGTATCGGTATCGGAGTATCGGATAAACTAGCGGCGAAAAGGGAAGGCGAAGAAATGTTCCGTAGACATTCAAACGCGTCGTCGAGTTGATCAAAGAAGAATACGTCAATAGAAGGGAAGATCGTCGAAACTCGCCCCGAGGAAGTAATATTATACATCTCCCACCAAAAGTTCGGAAGTATCGGTCTGAAAGGAACTCCGGCGAAAGACAGGCGAAACGGTCGGATGTGGGCTGTTCGGCGAGTCATACAAGAAGAACGGATTGTTCCCGAAAAACGTTCGAAGGGAGTTTTCCCTGGTTTCGCAGTTTCCCGCGGACGCGATGGTACAGACCGAGCAAAATCACGCGGACGCTCTAGGCCATTTTCGCGACCGCTAACTACGACACAATTTCTACTTCCGCTGGTTGGCAACTTTCGAAATATTCAGGCGGAATCGAAATGGCCAAGTTCCAAATGGATTTCTCAAGACAATTCGCACCATGCCTGATAATTAAGCTGCGAGTGTGTTCGCATATCATCGTTTTCGTATTTTACGGGAAGTACTTGGTGATCAATAGACTGCAGGTCTTCGTGCAGAATGGACGTTTTCTGCGCCAATTGCACGCACCAGGACACAAGAAAAAGGAAGAATATTTTGAGGGAAGGGCGAAGAAAAGAATTTGTTTGAATAAAACAGTACGTAGTGTGCTAGATGAAGCATTTACATAATTCTACAACACAGTGTAGATACTAAAAATCATTCTATATATTTGAAGATTAAAAGAAGATGCTCCGTGTAATTGCAAGGATGTTTTTCGAAAATTCTGAATAAAATGCAAATAGAATTCTGAGTAGTCGGAGCCATTCAGAGATTTATCGATTGTTCCGGAATTTCTATCCCTATCTTCAGTATGATGAATGGGTGTAGGAGTAATTGTCCGAAATGGCTACACTATGCTGCTCGGCAGCTTTTTCTCTCTCTCCCGATTGGTAGCTTTGTCGTCGAGGACATTTCGGGACCTCTGTTTCGCGATTCCTCGTCGAATCGGATGAGAGGGCAAAAATCCGTACCGTGGAATGGCCTCTTCTTCTCATTCCGGCAGATTGCAACGCTATATACTTTCCCCATCCGGGGCTAAACCGTGTGCGTGTAAGTGTGTGCGGCTCCTGTGCACGGGGTACATGGAATCCGCGTAAAAGGCTAACCGCTATCCTCCTTCTCGTTACCGCTAGTGGCGCACGATCACTTGAACTCTAATTGAATCGTAAAGGTTGTTTGTATGTCGATCCCATTCGACTGAGCGCCAGCCCGCTAGAAACATTTATATAAAACATGTTTAGGTAAACCAAACGTTGCTTCCCCTAATGATCACCGCCAATCAGAGAAACAGTCCACAAATATTTATTTCGGAGACCTCGTCAGTGTCACTGCCGTAAGAAAATATTTCTATCGGGTTGGAAAGAAAGTTCGCAGCGTTTTCAAATTAAGAACCGAAGATAAAATTAAGGTGTTTATTCATATGTTATTTCAATAACACGAGAAGTTACTTCGAAAATGGGAAAAAGTAATAGAATGGAAAATATGTTATTGAATAAATATCTGAATTTTAGCTTTCAATTTAATTTGCAAACGCTACGAACTTTCCAACCCAATACATTTCTGTGAAAACATTCGTCTGTGGTTTTTGTACCACTCAATTTCTAATATTAGTAACTCGTAAAAAATATAGCCACCGTTAATGATCGTATAATTGATGTGACTTTAACGAACGAAAGAATACCACGAACAACAAAATCTTATTCCATTTTATTCATCCATCTTATTTCCGTTTTGCATTTATTTTTACATCTATTGTCATCTCAAGTTGCACCATCGGATCGGAAATACCCTGCATAATAAAAATACGTGACGTGATTAGTCTGGTGACATTACTGAAATTACACAAAATAAAAATGCCACCAAAAGCAGTAGCTAGGTAATCAATGTGATTTGCATATTTGTTTATATATTTTTACATAGAGTATACATTTTCTGTGGCACAGTTTAAATTATTCATGGAATATGGAATCTGTATTTACACAGACTGCAAGCTTCATGTACAATGCGGACCAAATATGAACAAATCCAAAATAGACACGCTTCATCTGGAAGATCAATAGACACTAAAATGTATACGGGCTATTTACAAAAGTAAAAAATTGTAAAAACTAAAAATGTCGAAACTTACACAAACTTCTAAAAGAAGAATGTCCAAATTTTAAAAAGATGAATATACTACAACAAAACCATATCTTTAAAAATAACAACGATCTAAAAAAATATATTGTGCATAATACATGTACGTTATAAATTTTTAAAAATTCTTTCGCTCGATCTTGATTTCCGCATTAATCCTTTCAGCAGGCTAAAAATCGATCGGATTTCGTTGATCCAGAAGTCTAAAAATCAGTGACTCTGCCATTTGCACCGCAGCCGAGCTGATACACGGGAATGCTGTTTTGCACAGTGTTTTCCGTGCGGCAGGAGTCGGTCGAAAAACTGTTTTGCGTTCGGCAATGTTCGAACAGCTTACAAATAAACCGCGTATCAATTGACAATTTGACAGGTTCCGAGGCGCCTTTTCACGCAATAATTCACCGGGAACGTAACCGATGGCAGTCGGATCGCAAATGTCGCGAAATTCGGCGTGTTCGCAGCACGACCATGAAAACGTGCGCAAATTTAACATTTAAATTCCGTGCGGGTACGCGTGCGTCGGATTGATAACTGGAGACGTGCACGGGAACAGAGCCGAGTAGGCGGCTTAATCATCGGAAGGAGCGAGGCAGACAATTATTTGGCAGCTACTCAAAGGGGTCCTCTAACCGTGGGTCTTGTTTGGAAATTTTCGCAAGAGAATCAGACGACTGTTTTGTATGCATTGTATTATTGTCATAATTGATGGCACACACTTTAAATCAGAATAACTGTTTTATAAATGGACCAGACGTCTTAACCAAAAAAAAATCTCCAGCAGTTCCGCAGTCTGAGACCATAGCCGCTGCACCAACCGGCGCTGTTAACCAGACATCTTAATCCTCATTCGTCCTTCGTGTCAATTCGACACAGTTTTCCCGAAATAAGTTATACTACTTTAGTTATTTATAGGTAAATTTTCCCGAAACTTCGCGTCGTTTATTTTTTTAAAGCGAAACACCGAAAACCTAAGGCTTGAATTAAAAAACACCGAAAAATAACTGTTTACCTTGTTATTTCATCGATCTTTTATCACTGTGTCAATTTGATACCGAGGGAGAGATTCAGTTCGTGAAATGAGGGACGGACGAGGGTTAATAATTTTATGGTACGTTGCAGATATTATCTTTCAGTTTGAGAATAAAACATTGGTCATTTTAAATTATCAATTTAAATAACGAAGTATAGCTCTGCTATTTTTTCATATTTTGTTTTGACATAAATAGAGAATGAAGTTGTATGACTCTAGAATTTTTCACTTATTAGTTATCCTTAAAAAAATTCCCCAAAGAATAGTACATTTTTAGATACTTAAGGCGGTGCACCCCCTCAAAAAATAAAAAATATCGATTTTTCAAGGTTCTAGACCAGAACACATCCTTAAGGGCAAGGGAGGTGCACGAAGGGCACGCGTGAATAACTACGTTTACGAATTACAGGTTATACCCCTGGCAATCGCTACCAAAACCCGCGCGGCCGATCTTGACGCCTGATGGATCACGGCCAATCCCGGTTCGCGATTAATGCGAAATAATTACGGAGCTAAGCAGAATTAATGGCCGGGCTCTGTCCATATGAAAACGCCGGCGATTCCTGCAAATGGAAGCCTCGCTGATAATAGTTCCCCGCACCCTGTGAGACATATTCGATGCGATGCGCCATTGTGCACTGACCGGGGATAATTTCATCGCATTTGTCCGCTGCGTTCTGCGCGAGGGCCACGCAAATGTGGTAACGAGCTGCTTCTGATCCCACTAATTTCTTATTGTTCTGCCAATCTTCCCATTTCACCCGAAATTTGTACCTTTTACACGATCAAACTTGCACCCCGTTTGTGATGCATAAAACAGTGGACAAAAAATCGTTTATTAATTTTTAAAGATTCTATGTAAAGAGGAGGCTTCAATCTTCAAATCTGTAGCAGTTTCATGTACGAGAAAAATGTTTGATAGTTTTCAGAGACGTTTGAATTTGAGTTTCCCACCTGCTACATCATGTAAAAATATTTTAGAGCAGAGGTTCTTAAACTGTGGTCCGCGAAACAATTTTGACATTAACTTTACATCCCCGAAGACCATTTATAAAATAACCAGCGATACATTTTTAGCAATATTTATTATAAGTGTTGGGGTGGGATCCGCAAAAAAATATTGTTCAAGAGGGGAGCCGCGGACCACATTAGTTTAAGAAACCCTGTTTTAGAGGAAAAGGAACACTGCTTTGCGCGAGCTTGTCCTAGCTCATGCTTGTACTATTTGTTTTCACGAAATGATCAGAATGTAAATATCAATCTTTCGAGGATCGGAAATGTTTGAATACTCTTTGGTTTATTTGATCAATTTCAATCAATGAACTAAAGTGTACCCGTAAATATTGAAACGTGCGGAACGATTTTCTGGCCAACCATAATGGCTGAAATTGAACGGATGAATAAATCGATGGTCCTTCGCCGAACGGTGGCTGTCGGACAAATTTGAAAGTGATGAAAGCGACTCGAGCAGATCCGTCGATAATGAGCGACAACGAAATAATAATTTGCAATTCGTCCATGGATCGCGACCTCACTGGAATTGCGGGGTAAATTACATACTAGACGCAATCGTCGTAACCCGCAGCAATAATACAGCTCGAGGGTGTCGTAACGAGATTCGAAATACTCTGGGAATGAGCTTCGTGATGCATGCCCGATGATGCTCGGAACAACTTCATCCGGGGCTAATGAAATTATAAGACTTGTCTCGTAGTTCTACGCGGCTTCTTTTTACTTCAGCAATTCCTTCTGTCCGCTAATGAAACCAAACAAATTTAAATAATGGATCCCCTCTTCGGGATTTACGGCTGGGAACGTGCCTTGGAGTTGATTCAATTTTCATTTCGTTTCGTTTACTAAGAAATTAGTTTTGCCTCGTTCTATGATGAAAGGATAAAATTAATCCACTTCGTGCCGGTGATGTTACAACTTAAGCAGGAATTACGCTGTTGCGGATGGCAGATTTCACAAGCAGGTGTATTTTGATCTTTCTGGGCAGAACAACTGGTGACGAAATTTGCTGTTTTGATTTTAGGGCTCTTGCTGCGATTATAATACTAATTTCCTCTCTCTAATATGCTTCATCGCAAAAGAATTTAAATTACGTTTGATTGATTAGAACTGAACTATCTTTCAGATTTATTTTCAGGTTCATTTAGAAATTATGATTTTACCAATAAAATCCACCAATAAACACGTAAAATATCGACTTCAAATTAGTCGATCAATAAAATTACTTTGAAAATGTGATATCAAATCTACAAGAAATAATACACTAAAGTACAGAAAAGTCAATATTCACCGGAAATGAAATCCAATCCAATCAAAATTCTGTGGCCGAACTTTTACTGTTAAAAGAATGGATCAAATGGAATATTGATCAGAATATATGGTTTTACCTGTTAACGTATTACATTAATGGAGTCTATGTATATACATGTGAAGCCATCTGCACATACTATTCTATTAGAACTGATGAAATCTGAACTGAAAGGTCTCGTGGGAATGTGAGAATTAATTACTATGAAAGCACGTGGGTGGAAAGTAAAAGAGATTTGTTCGAGGCTTTCATAGGTCGACGTCGCACAGGCCTTATTGTTCAGATTTCAGATATAAGCCTTATCCTTTTTAAAAAATTGTCTCGACGTTATGCCAACTTTGGTGACAGTATCATTCGCCTCTTCACTACAGAAACAAACCAAAAGCCCGAAGTATAAAAAATCCATAATCGTTTCAA
The DNA here is from genome assembly GCA_028455795.1 of Lasioglossum marginatum. NCBI lineage: Eukaryota > Metazoa > Arthropoda > Insecta > Hymenoptera > Halictidae > Lasioglossum > Lasioglossum marginatum. Next base: position 14,624,525 of record CM052265.1, on the reverse strand, counting down.
TTAAAAATAACACAGACAATTTACAAGACGTTCACCATTTTATATGTATGTGAAATTTAGGATTAAGATGTGATTTTCATAAAAAAATCCTTAACAATTAGTATTAACCCCTTGCCAATATCGTGTCTGACACGTGATGAAGATTCTAAACACATTCTGATAAAAATGTATGTTAATAAATTCCTTTAAACCGAAATAAAAATCTATTTTGGTTCCGTTAATATACAACTATTGGAGAACATATAGGCATACAATTTATATCAATATTCTCCTTTTTCAGGAAATTACGATCTGCCAAAAAAGTTCTGGTCACTGAAACCGTAAAATAAACCGTAACGCAAGGGGTTAAGAATAACAGAGGTAATCTGCAAGATATTAAACAACTTACAAGTCTCATTTCATAGTATGTGAAATTTGAAAGAGGCTATTAAATGCCAGTATCAAAAAATTCTAAAAGCCACTTTCTGAAAGCAGTAAAGTCGCAGTAAAAATTTTGGGAACACGTTTCAATTAAAAAATGTTTGCCCTTAAAAAGCAGAACACGTCTTGAAATCTCCACGGTCTGTTTCGAAAACCAGATAAAAAAATTTTATTCCACTTTCCCGGAGCACGGGGATGATTAAACCATCGTTTGTTAATCCGAATAGAGCTCTCGGACAGAGCTAATATTTTTCGGTTTCACGCGAGCCTGTGGAGCGAATGTAGACGGTAGAACGACCATAAAATTCTGTCTCCTCCGACGGAATTATAAACGATGGAGCTTTTAGTACTACTCGAAAAGAGATCACGCGGACACGGGCGAACGGCGGTTTGATAAACGCGGACCTATTTAAAACTTGTCCGGGCGGAATGGGGGGATCCGAGAATTCGATGACGTTCAGCCTCGCTCGATATTTCTATGGTTTTAGAAGAGGTATTCTTCGCTCGTGGAGAGATGAGATGACTCGCGGAATCGCGTTACGTGATAGGGTTTAAAATATCGAGGAAGAGGGTATTCAACGGGAACCGTAGATTCTCATGCATTGCTCAGAAGGGTAGACGTGGGGCCCGCGGTAGAGATAGAATCCAATGAGCCCAGCAATTCGCTCTATTCTCAGGAGTATGTAAACCCAACGACGGACACAGAATTGGTTTCGAACCGGTTGCCATTCTCGCGAGGTGGCTTCCGCGGCAATAATTAATAATTTACTGGATTTACGGAATCAGCGGACGCCCGGAAAGGCTGCGTTTATACACAACCGCGAGTGCAGAGAACAGAGCTTCTGCCGAGTACGTCTTCTCTCCGTAACGCAATATCCGCCGACGAATGTAATATGCATGACTAGCAAGGTTCGAGTGTGACTCAATTTCGTCGCGTCATTTTACACGGGCTCGTAGCAATTCATATTTCAATTTCTATTCCCGCCCGCCCTCTCCTGCACCGCGTCGACAAGATACTCGCTTTTTAAACGGCGTTCCGTTCACGAGATGTTTTTCGACCAAGTTTATTCAACCGGCTCGCAAACAACGACGATACACATTTTGAATATTCCACGAAGCAAGATGAGACGCCCGAGAGAACTGACCGGATACGATTCGCGACTACGAAAAGGAGTTCGAGACGATTCCAGTCGCTTGGTATAGCTCCCGTTATAGGTAGATTAGAAATTATTTCACTTGATGTTTTTACCTCTACGGCTATTCCTGTAAGCTGAGATTAAGGAATTCGATATTGGTATGAAAATTAATCCCAGCTCTGATTTCTTAGTTATAAATGGTGCATATTCTGGATGGTGTACAAGTGGTAATCTCAATTTCCACGAAGTAGCTGTGTTGCAATTTCAAGTTTCGGGATGTGTCAGATTGTTTTATTCAATCACTTCGCGGAAATTGAAATGTATGAATGCATAATTTGTAGTATCACTTCATAGAATTACGAAGATTAAAATTCATGTGAATTATTTGAAGCATTGTATTATGTTGACAATGAGTTACAAAAGTTGGAGAAATAGGAATAGATGCAATTAGCGGTCTAGTAACAAAATACAAAAATATAACAAATACCGATGCATGTAAAAGTCTGGAAGGTTTTCATAGCCAGTACACACTTGATAACGCAAAGTTTTCCCCAGCGAACACCGGAAATCTCCATGGATAGAAGAACAGTAGTAAAAGTACACAGACTGAGAATCGGATATGCCAGATTGACACACGAATACATACGAAAAAACAGCGAATTGCCACACATGCAATCTATACAGATCAATCAAATGTGTATTGCTGAAATGTGTAAGGACCGTGAATCCTTACCGGAACTATCGGTAAATCCCGAATAGCTTAAATAAAATCTTCAGCTGCAAACCAATGTTGCAAAAGAGAGTTCAAGCTTATTGTCGAGACAGAGATACAATTCGTGATAAAGCGAATGGAGACTTTATTAATTAACTTCAATAAAATAAAAAGAAAAATTGCATGTATTCCTTTTTTTATTTATAATTTTCTGCTTCTGATTTCTATCAGAAATTATGATTACTAAAGTCTGAAACTATTTCGAGATTGAAGCTTTACAACAACCCTTTAAAACTTGATGTAGGATTTTTTATATCCGTTTTATGGAACAGAAATGAGGAGAATCTACGATCGTGAAAAGCCCTCTCTTGGCGTACCTTATGTTACTGTAAAATCAGCTGTACATTTTTCATTGAAAACTCAGTAAAACATTCAGGGATAATCGAATATCAAGTTTTAGGGGGCCATTGTAAAGGGGAAGCTCCAATCATCAAATCTATGATGGGTTCGGTCACGATAAAAATTTTGAAACGTTTTTCGGAATATATCAGTTTGTGCATTTTCAACGAACCCAATATTAATAATATTAAACAATATTAATAATGTGACAATAAACCCACACCCAATGCCAAGTTTATAAACTATACATAGAATAATATTGTTATAATGATATTACATAAATCATTTATTAATTTTCATTTAAATAATGCTCATCGAAGCTTGAATAACATTGATTAAAATTTCATTACACACGGTCAGATATTTTATATAGATAACAATGAATTCCAAAATGATTCTTTGACTAGTCACAATTTCACCAAAAGATTAGTACCCATAAAAACATAAATAAAAACTTGCCAACTGCTGTTAAAACGGCGACCCTTTTCAGTTTTCTGGCGCAAAGTAAATACCGGGCAGCGATTTATTCCCTGGGACGTAACTTAAAAACTACGTTTAATCCATTGGCAGAATAAGTCTAATGTTAAGCCGATAAAAGCGGGCAGAGCGAGGGCGTTAACGTTCGAAATTCGTGCATAGCGCCGATGAGGCCACCTGTTCGTGCAAACATTGTAAACGTGGATTTGCCAATATACTTGAATAATTTTCTGCCGGCCTTTTGCTACATACAAGCCATCTGAACATAAAAACAAAGAATATTTTATTCAAAGTATTTTCCATCGTTACGTATTTAGGAATTAATTTCAAACAAACGCTTGGACCTAGCTAAATGAAATTTTACATGCGTGTTTAAACATGTTGGAAGTAATATTAACATAAACAAGTTTGTGGAAAGTTTCTTTTACAAAAATGTCCACCGATTTTATACACCCTGTACATAGCACCGCCTGCTCGTGGGATCGAGTTGCAATTTAAACAACCCGTTCAGGCTCAGTCGGCTATTTTATTTTATCGCGTCTACGTCGATGGTTAGGCGGGATCACGGTTAGGGCGGAGAAAGCAGAAAAGCGACGGAGTTTCATCTGTCCCGGTTGAAAACTACCAAAGCGGGGCCGGTGGAAACTTTAATGAAGGGTTCGGCCACTCGGAGGGACGGGGGTGTGCGGGGCGGATAGGGGCGGCAGGAAACCGCGAAATCGTGACTGCAGGTGAAACTTCCGCTCCTTTTCGCCGGAGGTGAGGACTTAAGAAAGTTTTGTCCGCGGCGGCTATCGTCGCGGTCGGAAGATGGCGGAAAAGAATGCGAGAATTCATCGCTGGGACCAGAAACGGAACCGGAAACAGAGCGGATGCCCACATCCACATGCCACTTAAGGATGTAGATCACATTTACGGTTAAACAAAATGAATTTTTTCTCAATTTTCTCGTAGTTTCGTAGAATGTCGTGTCAAAGTAATTCATCAAAATATAAAACCTTTTACCAAAATATGTAAACTCAAGACGGCTGAGACGAGACGCGTCTCGAAGGAAGATGGACAGAATGAAACGATAGAGGGAAATCAGGAGAATTAGATATAGTAAAGATTGTATAGTACAGAGAGTTAGATATAGAAAGATAATATAATATAATAAACTGAAGAAAATATAGATATACAGAAGGTAAGTGACAAGAATAGACGGAGATGATCAGTCGATCGAGTATCTAGCAATCAAAAGACTTGATGCTAGACCGGAGGCGCGTGACAAGATAAAGAACGTGAATATTTAACGAACGATGGCGAACGATAAGAATGCAATTTAAAACGTCCTCACGGTCTGGGTGTAATAAAGAAAATTGAAGTAGAAACTTCTTTTGAGTATTCCTAGAGATTATCTTTTCTCCCCGGACCGACATGAAATCTCTGAAACCCTACGACTGATTTGCTACAAATTTGAAACGAATATTCTTGCACACTCTAAAAGGTACTCTAAAATGAAGTGTTGGATTTTTTTGATTTTTCAAATAGTTTCTTACTGCGAAATAAAACAAAAATCTAATTTTATGAAGAATCTCTTGCCGCTGCCCTTGCGACTGGTCGTGGCCGCGACGTCCTCGTCCTCGTCTCGCGAACTGTACGCCATCTTTTCCGCCTTTTCAGAGGAGTTAACGTTTACTTTGCCGTCGAGATACAATTCTGGCTCAGTGAATTTTACAAGAACTCCGTCCTTTGATAACATTTTCTTTACAGAACGCGTTTTCCATTATACAAAAATTGTTATTAAAAAGCCGGTCGCTTGCCGCTGCTTATCGGGTGGTGGCATGAGTCCTTTGTGGACGGCGCCGGAGTCCGACGTGGAAGTTTATGTGAATTTTATTTTTTAGTTTACCAGTGGTACGCTTGTTTATCTCACGTATGCTAATTGATAAAAAATTTGCAGTTAAATAATTGATATAAAACGTGTACACAGTATAATTAATGACTAGACAGCGGATTTTATGCATTTATGACAAAGACGAGTAGGTATAATTTAAGTCATTAAAAATATTAGACAAATTCAAAAGCACTTTTATATCATTTTCAACCTATTGAACATATTAAGAAAGGAAATATTTTTATGTCACTCCGGTTTGTTGCAATTCAGGTGGAAAATTTATATTTTGCATAAAGATCCGCTGTCTATTAATGACAATTTTCATTTTGTGTGAAGGTCCACAGACTAATGATGACTTCCTTGACATATCTCGTTGGCAAGGGGTTAACGGTTTGCTCAGGAAATTGTTATATCACTTTACCGTAGGTCGTGGGAGTTCAACAGTCTCTACTATGTCTCTTGACAGTGCAGAGTTTGAGTCATTAGTAGACTGTGGATCTTTATATGAATCTCTGTTTTCATGAATCATGCTGTAGAAACCAGTTCTTGACGAAGAGTCATTAGAATCATTAAATCATGCCTAAGCATTATTAAATTTAGTGCATTTACAGATGCATCATAAAAGATAAAAATCTGTAGCATTAAAAATAAATCCGAAACCACAGTTTCTATTGTTTTCTTTAAGTCGATCAGCAAAAATCTGAAGTATAAACCTCGGCATTTATCACAAAGCAACGAAGAAACCAGATCCTCGAGTATAACAAACACAAACCGAACATGTAAGAAGATAAATTCGTTCAAGATAACGATGTTATTGGCAATCGTCTAAAGAAAGTCAAAACCGAACGGTGCAGAGATTACAAGATAAGCGAAATAGGTCAAAACGGTAATATAGGATAAAAGGGGGTGGGGGGGATCGTTCGCAATGGTGGAAAAGAACATAAGACAGTAACAGGGAAGGATGAAATGCGAAGCACTTCCGTAACAATGCTGATCTCTCCTACGAAATAAAACATACTCGACGCTGAGGCAGCGAGGTGGAGGATGAAGGCAACTGGAAAAGCGGGAAGAGAGAGAGAGAGTGAGAGAAAGAGGGGGAGGGAAAAGCGGAAGCCAACGCGTTGTTTGGTGGATGGCTAATGAGGCTCTGTTGGGCAGAAGGCAAATGCGCCTTGGAAAATGGAGATCGATTTTTCCTCCAGCCCCTGTGCTTCTGCCCGTCGTTACACGATTGCGTCGATTCAATTCGAATTTACAGATTTCTGCCCAAGAAATCATAACTGGATGCAAATGAAACAAAAGCATGGGACTCCATCTGTATAAAAATGGTCGCTATTTTTCTTACTTTCGTGAAATAATTTATGGAAATACGAATATCAACAAGAATCTGCAGTCTAGTAATCATCAAAAGTATGTCGGGTACTATGTTTCTTCGAAAGTTATAACTATACTATGTATTTTATACATTTATGGTAAAAACTAGCTGGTGAACGATTTCGTTTTATTAAAATTTAAAATTTTTATTCAACCTTAGTTTCCTGTAATTGATACAGACAAAAATCCTCATTTACTAAAAACGTAGTATGTCCTCTGTACAATAAAACAATTATAGTATGCAGTCTGTCGAATATATTGAATTTATTAGTGGTTTCGAATTATTAAATTTATTAGGGACTACCTCATCATACGTTCAATATTTTCGAATTACTGTTTGGAGTTATGAAATTATAATTATAAATTTAATAATGCTAATGAGTCTGGTATTACGTATTCTGGAACTGTCTTATTATAGGTCGGCGGAACACTGTTCTCGTCACACTATGTGTAAAGTAATTCCCAAATGTCTTGGACCGATATGCCGCTCAATACCGTATGTTTCTCCTCGATCGATACGCTGCATCCTCGAAATCTGTCGTTTAACATAGTTGGCTTCTATCCTCCAGTTTCTGTCGGGGGACTAAACGCTTCCAAGTTTCTTCGTTTCATCCTTGACTGCAGATTGGACTTGGTATTAGATTATCAGTATTGTCGTTAGAACCCATTTTCGTAACAATAATATTCAGAGAGGTTGCAACGGACAGATTGAAATATATTTTCCATGGAAATTTTGTCCTGTAAAATCAATTTAAATTCATTTTGAAGACGAGTAGCTATATGCATTTTGAAAGTATCAAGTACAGAATAATAAATTATGTAGTTCAGTTGACTAGTTCTATTATTAAAAATGGTGAATTGTCACGGGAGAATGCAGAAGAGGGGTGACATATTGTTGGAGATCTTTTTTCCCTAACACCGAATTCTTGAATTGACAGGGTACTGAGAGCCAGCACGTTGTCATGATGGAACAGCCATCTATCACTTTGCAAAAGCTCAGGTCGTTTTCTGCTGACTTGTTCCCATGAACGCAGCAACACTGTGAAACAATGATGGCTCTACAAATGTGCCACCACCCATCATCGACACGGAATACGTGTCGACGGTATCTTTGACGAAAGAAGACAATTCATAGTATCTCTTTCACCGAACGAGGGTGACCCGAATTAATATTCGGACGCTCTAAAAAAGACGATAACTTTTTTAATATTGTACTATACGATTTGAACTTTTCTGAGAAGCTAGCAATTTATAGTTTACTACAGGATGTGAAAAGAAATTTTTTTAAAAAATGCAATTGTTCGGAATTGTAGAAAAAGTACTAAAAGTTTTATTCTACAACTTTTTTATGTGGGCCTATATTGAAAATTCAAAAAATACGTTTTGTAGATCTGTGCCAATTATATGCACTGTGAGAGTTTCATCGAAATCGATTGATTTTATCATCTTTAAACGTTTATAGCTCATTGCAACGTCGACCGATTTTGACGAAATTTTCAGAATATGTTTAATTGATCTACAAAACGTATTTTTTTAATTTTTAATACAGGCCCACACATAAAAAAGTTGTAAAATGCAACTTTTAATATTTTTTCTACAATCTACTGGAATTTTTGAAAAAATTTCTTTTCACATCCTGTAGTGAACTAATTGCTCTAGTTTCCCAAAAATGTTCATATCGTACAAATTTCAAATAGTACATTCAAATAGTACAATATTAAAAAAGTTCGGATATTAATTCGGCTCACTGTATATACGACGCTTCTGTTTTTCTCTCAAGTACAAAATAATGTTTCGTATAACACATTCATTCATACAAATTCATTTACCGACTGTTATTAAACTGAGTGAAAAATATGTGAATACTCCTTAAAAGATTGCAGAGAGATTGCTGATAATTTTTCTTAGAGAAATTGCTGAAATGTTTTGATAGAGTCGTGTTAGATTTGCATCATTTGTTGGCTCGAATGGTTAGATATTGTAGCGACAACATTTCTACAAGTAATAACTGCAAGATCAGTTAGCATTTCCGCATGCAGGATCTACTGAAGCATATTTTAACGGCGACTTAACGGCAGCTAGCATCCTATCGTCTTACCGGGTACTAGGAAGCTATCCAGCTTTGCTCGCAAATAAATCGGATTTCCCCTGCTCCGTTTCTGTTTGCAAAGAAACAGAAACGCTAAATATGACAGCATTAACTGCTGCCTGCATTAAACTTTCTAACATCTACAAAGCTTGTAATTTTTTCTACTTAATAACGTCCGCGTAATTCTCAAAACACAGACAAATAATGCACGTCGCTTTGGCAAACATTATTTTTCAGATGCGTTTACGAACCGACATTTGCAAGCTGAACCCTATTTCACTTTTTAAAACATTCCATTAAGGCGACAGAAGCCGTTTTATGGTCTTTTTGTTTTTCTTTTAGATCTCTCTTAATTTTGTAATTTTAAATCGTTTTATATTTCACAAAGCTTCATTCTTTTCATAATAAATGTCGTAATTAGAATGCGGGTTCTGTTTCAAAAAGTTTCATCCAAAATTATTTAGAAAAAGAAATAAATGTGTATGTAGTTTACCTGCAACCAAGAAAATTTTTATTTTGCCAAACATGGTTTTATGGTACGAAGAAATAAATTTTCTGTTTCTCATAGCTTTCTGGGATTGTCTCTAATACAAATGAACAGCAGAAACTAATTTATTTGTGTAGCTCGATAAATCTCTCGGTAAGAAAATTACTTTATTGTCATTCGTAAGTATACTTCCGAGCAGAAAGCACTTGGGGCCTCTACCTCAGCTGATCAAATATAAGAAGAGTCTGGAAGCCACATCACCCACGTGCGACACGAATCTATATACGTGTAGCCAAATGCACATATATGTATGTATATGTACACTGCTTTTGTAACTCCTGCCATTTTCAGTTGAAATGCATACGTCCCTATGCAGCAGGAATCACTGGGTCACTGTGAATATATTACACACATGTGTCTACACTGTGTCCTTCGCAAAGCTGCTGATGGAGATAAAGTGGCGAAAAGTTTTATAAAAATGATGTCTGAAAGGGGTAAGATACTTGTGTCCCAAGACTATATCAGACATTCACGTCATAAAACCGTGCATTTTATCTGTCAAATAAAATAAAATTTATCATAAATTTTTAATTCGATAACCACTGTAGTGACTCGGAAATAAGTAGATCAAATCTAAAACAGTGTAAAACAGTGCACTCAACATTCTTTTCCAAGTCATTAAAATTATTTAAAAATAAAGAAATAAACGTCCAGATTACTTCTGTGCTTATATTGGGTTGGCAAGAAAGTAATTTCAATTCTTCTATTCAAGAAACGAACTTTAATGAATAGAATATGTTCCATTTTGTTGGATGATATTTTGTCATCTTCTGGTAGCTTGATAATTCCACGCTCATAAATCTTCAAAATTTTCCTAAAATTGGGTTTCGTTTCACCTTAAAATACCGAATAAGAAATTACTTTCTTGCCAACGCAATAATTAAGGTAGACAATTTTTATTTTGCATGAAAATCGAGTCTATTGACCATCCTCTGCGGTGAAGTGATTTTTCTGAAATTCTATAGTACAAATCGCGGCACTTTTGCCACAATCCGACTGCGGCGTCTACAATTTGGCAGAATTCTACTTCTCGAAAGGATCCCCGCACACTTTTCCAAAGTAGAATCTCCAGCTCGCTGACCCCCGATGGTTGGATCGTTCGCGGTGACTGGTTTTCAACGCGGAGATTTCCATGTGTTTATCCGGAAGTCTAAGGACTTGCAGCGGCTCCCCAATTTCACAGAGTGCAGCAAGAAATTCATGTTGATTGGGTCCGTTCGCCGATGGTTAATCGCATTCGTTGGATACTTTTCCTCGGCGAGTCCAACTTCCTTCAGGCCTGCCTCATTAGCACTAATTAATGAATTTGCTTGGCAAGATAAAATCGATGCCTTTTAAATTACGATCGCGGGAACGGCACGTCTGGGGACATTATCTTGCGCTCTTCGCCCGTTGCGGAGTAACGTGCCCGTTTTTAATCATAACGTATGGGTGTCATCAATTTAATGTAATTATTTGGCGAATTAGTTACACACGTCCGAGCGCGATGGAACTCAAACTTTATTACACTCTGCTTTTCGAAGGAGATCCGAGGATGATCACGGTAGCTGTCCACTCGCTCTTGTAACCCATGTGTTATAAATCCGGAATAATTGGGATCGGGTGGACAGCTGTTATGCTCATCGATCATATCTTGAACCTCTTCTTTCGGAAAACACGCTCCAGTGTTTGGTTACGTCCGCGGGTACCCACAGGTAGCGATGGGATCAAGTCAGAGTTGGCCAAAAATTTAATCAACGATCGACGAACAAATTTCTTCTTCAATCGTTAATCGCAATTCACAATTAAACTTTAGTCGTTAATTGCGGTTAACGATTACATTCTTTTCAATTGTAATCGTCAATCGGGTAATTGATTAATGATTAACTGCTGAAATTTCGAAATGAAATACGGAATCTGTATGCATACTGAAAAAAATGTAAACTGAGTTTAGGTATATTGTAATTCGGTCTATAATACGATCTCTATGTGCCTACTTATTACAATTTATGGATAGACCGTGTGGCGATTAACTTCAACAATTGATTAAGTTAGTCTTCGATTTTTCGATGATTTCTTTTTTTAATCAACGATTGATGATTAACTTCATCAATCGATTGAATCAATCGTCCATTTTTCTAATCGTACCCCATTAATCAATCAATCTTGGTTAAAATTTTAATCGATTAATGCCCAACTCTGGATCAAGTAGAGCCCAAGCACCATCGAAAGTAGAAACTTAAATACTTGTGTAATCCATTCGGTTGTACCGCCATTTACTGATCACCCCGTATATCAAACTCGATTTTCTCGAAAATAGAGCCTCGTATGAAAAAAATTTAATTCTATAGAATTAAATTTGTAAATGTATTTCCAACTTGTTTTTTTATGAAGAATAGTATGTCAAACTGAATTTTCTCGTAACAGAGCCTCGTATAAAAATATGTAATTCTACATTTTGTAGTTATTTGTTTATGTAAACTCTGTTCACTTTTCGGTGGTACCATCAGTTACCGATCACCCTGTATATTGCGACTGGTGAACGAGCGATGTCGGCCGGTGATAAGCATGAAAATTTCAGGACAGAGTTAATGACGCTCAAAATCGTGGGCGTGCTACCGCCGTTCATCCTGCAATTTTTAAGAGCTTGATAATGAGGTGACACAACCTCACCTCGGCGCGCTCTTCTGCCTTGCAATCCTCTTTTCCTGAGTTCGACCGAGTCAATTCCAGCCAGCCACGAATATATTCAGAAGCATAGGGATTGTCTAAGACTAGCTGGCTCGTCCTAGGTTAACAGTTGCCAGTGAAATTAAGGATCTCGCGGGGAAAGAGAGTGTCTTTTTAATTTCAATTAACGGCTAAGTTATCTAAATGTTAGCGGCCCAAAAGGGGCGTGCTTTTAATTAAATTTCCTCGGAAGAGGTGGACACAGAAGCTGGATTGCTACGAGATGGAATCCTGTTGTCACTGTTCAGGTAAATTCGGTTTAATTAATGCTGAAACCTGCGAACCTAACTGCACACCGGACGTACACATTCTGCTCATCATAATTTCCAGAGTGCATCGAAACAAGCACGCTCCTCGATTTTATCCTTGAAACGCGGCTGCATTGTGAAAAATGGTGCAGTAATATGAAAATTTTGTGAAATCTCATGAAGTTATTTAGATTAGAATAATTTTTGTTGTATATTCTGTTCAGAATGTGTCATTGGAAATTGATAAGAATTAACAAAGAAAGTCTGTCTTGTCCCTGAGACATAAATATTATCATTTATAACGTAATTTGACAAGAATAGTTACCGTTGGAACAAAGTGTAGAAATTTGCAGGCGCGTTTCAGAATTTATGCCAGCCCCCGAATGAAATCGTGCATTATTGCAGAAACAATTATCTTGAACTGCTGCTTCTCTCAATGTAGGTTTTCATTTATGCTTGTTTACGTTGTTATATGCTTGTTATGCTAACAGTGAGCATCATTATTTAAAAAAAAAAACAGGCACATAAATCTGCGCTTGTTATTTGTAATAACTATTACAGTTCTCTTCAATTTATTTTTAGATTCTTCATTTTTCTTTAAATTAATACAAAAACGTAAGTTGAATTGAAGAGACGATAAAATTTGATCAACTTCATTGAGAATTTCATTGTGATTGTAACCACTACACCCTCCTGTCGAATCCTTAAATTCGTTATTGACGAACAATGGACAGAAATCAAGGGCTGAATTGAATAAATTAATGGGAACCTGAGCTTTAACCATAGAACGTCTAGGTAACAATAGGTTAACAGTTCCGTCGATCTTCGGCAAACCCATTTGCCCCCATCGAATCATTTGCTACCTATTAAATACAGCGGAGTTGGTTATAGAGTTGCCGTAAGCCATCTTAAGCCAGCCGAATCTACATACTTATATGTAAGTGTGACCCGTGAGTTAGCACAATGAATCTTTGCTTACGAAACTGGGGGCTTTTGTTCCTGCTTAGCTGATAAATCCAATAGTTTTGAAGTGTCGATAATTACACGTTTATGGAACATTATAGTGCATAGTAACAGGGGAGAACTTGTAGCAATTGTAATTAGTTTAGAACTCAATTCCAATCATAAAGAAAATAATGTATCGTTACCTCGAGACTAAACAGCACGCAGCAGTAATTTGATTGAGTAACTTCAACGTTTCGAAAATTAACCCTCTATTGCATTCCATTCCCAATTGGGGACTTATTATTTATTTCATGACCACACTCATTTTTAAGTAGACTAACAGCCATATACAGTGGCCGGGTTTAATATTCGGACACTCTAAAAAACACGATAACTTTTTTAATATTGTACTATACGATTTGAACTTTTTTGGAAGCTAGAGCAATTAGTTTATTACTGGATGTGAAAAGAAATTTTTTCAAAAATTGCAATAGATCGGAACTGTAGAAAAAATTCTTAAAAGGTGCATTTTACAATTTTGTTATGTGGGTCTATATCGAAAATTTAAAAAATACGTTTTGTAGATCTGTGTCAATTATATATGCACTGTGAAAGTTTCATCGAAATCGGTTGGTGCGGGAAAAAACGACAGGTATTGAAAGATGTAAGAATCCTTAGATTTATTGCAGTTGGAGAAAATTTGCAATTTTTACCATCTTTAAACGTTTGTAGCTCATTGCAACGTCGACTAATATGTTTAATTGACACAGATCTACAAAACGAATTTTTTAAATTTTCAATATAGGCCCACATAAAAAAATTGTAAAATGCAACTTTTAGTATTTTTGCTACAATTCCGATCTATTGCAATTTTTGAAAAAATTTCTTTTCACATCCTGTAGTAAACTAATTGCTCTAGCTTCCAAAAAAAGTTCAAATCGTATAGTACAATATTAAAAAAGTTATCGTGTTTTTTAGAGTGTCCGAATATTAATTCCGCCCACTGTCTACCTTTTTCATCTCGTCATAAAAATTCATGCAATACAGGGTTAACTACTAATAATCTCATTTCCTAAAATCACTAGTATTGTTAATATAACGACTTCCGACACAGATAATACATAGTTACTATACTACTTTCCTGACAAATACAGAATATGACAGATGGACAAAAACGTTAGTGAGCTGCATGGAAAAGCACGCACGTTGTATAAACAAGGTTTGATGTTGAAATATGGAATTCGACATTGTTGTTTTACTTTTAAACATTAAATCACTTCCTGTCCGCTTGCCCTATAAACGGCTTCTGTGTATGGTAAACAAACATGAATTTCATATCAATTTTTATCTGGTTCAATGAATCCTTTGCGCATGTACAAACTATAGTAAGTGATAAAACGAAGAGAACATGTATTTATACGACTATTAAATATTAATGAAGTGGTATTGGTAGAACAGAGACAAAAATTTTAAATTGAATACAATTTTGCTGTATCTACAGAAGCTACGATATGGAATCAGCATTTAAAGAAGATGTTAGAAAACCTGGAGGGTTAGACCATTCAGGATCGAAGCGAACGTCAGTTTGATACTTGGCATAAATCAGACGCAAAAGGATCTGCTGCCACTGCTGAAAATAATATCATACGTGTCACTTCTTTATCGAAAGAATAGAAGTCGCCTAGGATTCCGCCTCCCATTTGTCTGGAGAACGCGAGAATCGATCTGCCACCGTACTGTCAAATCCAGAAAAGGATGTCAAGTTTAGTTTAACATGTCGCGATACAAACAAATATGCAGAACGCGGAATATCGCGCAACGACGGATGCGTTTAAGAGACAAACGATTCCGGAGGGATAAACACAGAAGGAAAACACGGTGCACACAATTTCCGTATTAATTAACCGGGCGCGTAAAAACGGAACGCGGTCTGCGCCGTGCACTTTTGCCGGTTTTCACATTTTTTTTCGCCGTTTTGGCAGCTTAATGAGGACCGTGACAAAAAATAAAAGTTTTATCTGTTTATTTTAAAATCCCGGGAAACCGAGTGTAAAGAATTCTATGGGACTCCGGGCGTGTGTATATGGAGTGATCAAATTGAAATCCAGGCTGAGCGGTATTCCGAAAATTCAACGCAGCAGGTGAGAGTTTGGTGACGATTGTAAACATACAACAAATTCCGATTTCTGCTGGCTTTGTGAGAAATATCTGTAGAGCAAAACGCGTGGCGAGATTCCTTTAAACACGAGTTGGCAAAATACTAGTGCAAATATTTCGAAATAAGCGTGTCCGTATTTACACTAAATATTATATTTAGATTCATGAGGGTAACATTAAATATAATAGTACTTTCTAATCTTTATGGAAATTCTTGTGTCTATATGTTGTTCAATGAAAATCAGAATTAGGAAAAATTTTTCTTCGTCAACTGAAAAATATCACATTGTAGAAATAAAATAAAAATTAGTTCTTGTTAATGTATACATTGTCATGCATTTTACAAATCTGCATATGCTATGAATGCATAAAGATGCTCTAGTAATTAAATATTGTTGTTAAATATTCTATTTTTTATCTAAATTGTAGTCAAATATTTTTGAAACCGCGGTATCGAAATTGCAAAATTTTTCCATAAATACACCGCGGCCAATAACGTTATCTGATTTTTATGACGCATACACAATACACCCGCATTCTTGTTAGATACTGCGGCCATCATGCTTCAGTATTCCATAGATAACACTCGCTATTTCAAAGAGTCTTTGTAGTGATCCAAATTTATAGCGCTGTTATTTTGAAAAAATTTCTGGCTGGTAACAATGTTCCAGTTTATTCTGTTTACAAAGAAAGGCTTGTGTGGTACACGTTTGTGCAATATAATCTTTTTAATTGATCTGGATCTGTATTTGTAGTTGATTTTGAAATGCGAATTTTCATTTACATCAGATACATATGTTTGCGAATAATAAATAACACTAGATAATATCGAACGGAAAAAACTTAAAACAATAATCTGTGATACTATTTTCGTTTAATCGTGTCACATACTCTTTTAATACTCACTCAACTTTTATTCTGCAAAGATTGCATAAATCCTGAAGCCGTAACATAAAAGCAGGAAATAAAATCCTATTTTATTTGAAATTTATCAGAGTCGTACAAACAGACGCGAGCTCGTAAAGACGTAATAATAACATTGACTATCGGCCATAATATTCCTTAATACCCGGCAGTCTGTATGGCCGCCTAATCCGTCTCTCATTCATTCTAATACATAAACAAACCTTGTTCACACAACGATATCGAACGGTAAACGGCTCCGTATAACCGGGGGTGGAGGGGGTGGGGGCGCATTGTGTTCCGCTATTATTCACTAGGTCGAATGCATTCGCAAATATGCGTGAAGCATCCGCGGCGGCGCTGCGCCGTTCTGTTTATCAACGACAGGACGCGATAATTCGATTATTATTATACGACGATAAAAATCCGCCGATGGTATCGGTCTCATTAACCATTGGTGTGCGGATGGCCCTGGCCCGGGCTCATCGAAAATTGATGGCGTAACGTCGACCGCACTCGAAAGATTAATTACACGAGTGTCGTTTTCGTATCGACCAGCCCGGATCGATAAGTCATCCTCGGCCTGTCGGTGGCGCGTTTTTCGCCGATCAAATTAGTCATCGTGGGTAATCGAGTTTTCTTGCGGCGATCATTTGCCAAGAAGCCGCACACGCGCTATTTCCTTCCCGTCCCGGCGTCCGATGCAGCTCAAAAGTTGTTTACCCTCTTGCAACTGCTCTTTGTGATAGGCTAATGATTTTTATGCAAAATCAAAATTGGTACTTCCTCTCTTAATAATTTTATAATCTCAAATCTATATTTTAATATTTTTCTTAACCACTTCACGCACTCGCCCGAGTTAACTCGGATTTAAGAAGATTTTTTTCCGAGTTAACTCATGATACCTGCAGTTTTGATTTTCTATATAAATACAACCGAATATACTCGTTAGACAGTGTTGTGCTTATTTCCTCTCACTCGAAAAATGTTGCCACCGGTGATTCCCAGCTTCTTCGTGTTCTCCCACATTTTTTGTGTTTTTTTTTCAAGATTTGTTAATGTTCTTTCATATTTTAAGAAAATAGAGAATAGAGAAATTGGTGGAAAAACGACCGCTTTTGAATTTTTAATTGTTGCGTTAATGATCTATTTTAAATGTTTTTACAGTTCTGCATTTGATCTACACATTTTTGTTATAAAATCAGTTCAACAGACAGAAGTTAAATGTGAAAATATATTTCCTCTTTTAATCATAATCGAATTGAGGGAAAAAGAAGTTATCTTCTCTCTGCGAGTATCGGATTGGTCACGTGACATTGTGACACATGCAAGACGAAGATGGAACACGTCACGTGACCAGGGCCGTGGCAGAAGCGTGGGGGAATAACGTCGTAGAAGGAGAGGGTAGAATGCGGACATGAGGACTCGCAACTAACAATATAGCCATTTAAATATCACCTCAGTACACATTCTCCAAGAAAAACACTGGGTACAAATCTACACGAAGTAAATTAGCTTAATAAATAGTTGACTTCGTCAGTTAATGGATGCGTGAAGTGCGCAAACTTTGCTAAACCTTTTTACGCGAGTTGAACGTTTCGCAACGCGCGGAAGCTAATTCGGTGCGGGGGCCGGGCGGGGAAGTTCTCGGTAGTTTTGGGTCTAACCTCGTATAAACCTTTGAATGAAATTGATATTGAAGTTTACGAAGTATCTGGGAACTTTTTTGAAAACAAGCCCGGCGAGGCGGGGCCGAAGGAATCCCCGAAACTTTAATTGTTGCTCCGGAAGGAACAGGAGAGAAGAAACAGAAACGCAACGGGTTTGCTCCCGGGATGCTCGGCAACTTCTCGGAAGTACTAAATTGCTTTAGCCCCGGTGCCGGGCAATGCATCAATTGATTAGAAGTCACCCGGGCTGCAGGTTTTTGCGAAAAGTACCTACATCCTCCTCGAGGTCCTCCTCGAGGTCGGCGTCGAATCTATTTGTCGGGGCGCAAGCGTGAACGTCGAATACGCAAGAGATCCGTCCTCTTCCTTCAGCATTGAAATCACGTTTGACTAGACAATCAAGTCGAGCAACGAAAGTGAAATAAAACGAAATGCAAATGTCGAAGTGAATGCAGTTGATTCGATGCAGAAACAAAAAGAGGAAAGAAGGTCGAAAAAAAACGCATTGGACTGCCCAGAAACCCTATTCTCTCATCCAATTTACCGATTTGACCCTTTCGAGCACGCCGTTTCCTGGACCGAGGCTAGACAATGGAAAAACAATTTGGATGGCATTGTTTTTCCGTTTTATATGCCACTAATGTCACAATGTCCCTCGTTCGATTAGAATGCGAAACGAGCCGGTAAAGTGTAACACTGTTTCTATCTCCTTTCTCGTTCTGATTAATTCCGAATCGAATTTTAAAGCATCGTTGTTCGATCATTTCCGGACGGCGGATATGTTATGTTGTCGTTCTGGGAATTGGCCATTTTGCAATACTGTTTAGAAATTATTATGCCTGGATTCCGATTGGAACGATAACGCTCCCTTTTGCCAGTATATTGTGCTTAGTGGATCAATAATTAAATTGACCGTTTAAACGAGTTTAGGTTTCAGACGCTAATTACTTTACTGCTTAATTATGCAGCATTCCAATCACTAGCGGTTCGCAACAAATCTGGGACAGGTATGAAGCTAACAATTATTTATGAAAATTACATTTGATGTCGCTGGCGTATTATGAATTTTGTATTACTTGTGCCAATTTAAAACATGTGCTTAAATGAAGAAATCCATTTAATAATTTCCAATAGAAGCTTTGTAATTTCAACAATCATAAAATAAAAAATGTGAAACCGGTCATTTGACCGGTCGTATTAACCACTTTGGCCTGTGAATGGCTCGATTAATAAGTTTTTAGTTTGCAAGATAAAGTCTGAAATTTTTAAACCTACCACCGACTAATCGCGAGGGCCACTAATTAATTCGCACACGGAATAAACTCATTTGACGACGATTCCTCTAAAAACAAAATTACGAAGACGCGGAAACAGTGTCCCGTTACAAAGAAAGCTTGCCTTTGACAAAAGATATTCTTTCGTTCCGAATGAAATCTCGAACGCATTTGCTTAATCAAAAAACTAACGAGACCTTTTGTGTTTGTCGACGAAGTTAGTCTGCGGCCGGACGCAAAAGGAGCACGATACGTCTCGTACGCCGTGGAAAATATTCGCCCGTTATTATGTTGCGGTAAAAAGAAACGGCGGGGGTGGAAAGGACGCGATGCTGTGCAAGGTGCAATGCGTTGTGCTTTCTTTGAGGGCTGAGAAACGCGAGACGACACGCGTGTAATGGAATTCTGGACGCGTTTACATTCGCCTGATCGTGAAGCAGCGTGGGGGGGTGGAAGCGGCGCACGACGATTGAGGTAATTGCCGCGGACCGAGAAATTTCGGGAAAACTCGGGGGTGGCCCCTTTGAGAAGAGCATTCGAAGTCTAACGTGAAAGCCATTCTGGCCCTCGGGGGTCACACGATCATCCGACAAAACGGTTCCTTTTCAGCCATTTCACCTTTGTTCAACTACAACGGACGCACCGTGGCCTGTTTCGACAATCTAGCGGTAAAGAAGTCGCCGCACGGACAGAAATCAGCAGTTAGGCAAATATGTATTATTTAGAAAACACCTCCCACATACTTCTACTACCCTTAAAACTCACCTCTCAGCTTTCGAGGGTGTTTCACAATAAAAATTCATGTTTTGGTGTTTCTTGGGCTGGAACTTTTAACTATTTCATTCAGAATGGAAAAAAAAATATTTTGTATCGCTAAAAATACTTGTAACTAATTTTTTCTACTTCGTTAACTGCGATCCAGGATTCAGTAATAAAACTATTACAGCTCCCGGCAAAGAGAATGCGATTTCATCGCCTCCATTACCTATTTGCGAAAAAGGGCGTCACTATCGCTTCCCACAATTTCCATTCGACATCGGTGCCTTGTAATAAGACCAATCAACATTTATGCGACCGTGACGAAGCGTCCGTAAGCCGCTATAAATTCTGGCGGGCTCGTGGATCGATCTCGGAATCGTTTTAATAGACTCGGTACGAGATCGAACAAAAGAAGCGTGGGTCGTTACCCGGGAACGATTTCAATGCCTTGCAAAGGACTTTCCCGATTCGTAATCTATAATGGACTTTCTTTTTTTCTTTCGATCCGAATTTTCGCGAGACGAATAATAATATTAGCTTCGCCTAATCTTACGCCGACGTAATTGAGTGCGGAACGAAATTACTCGAAGCGTTTGGAATACATTAAGAGATTGCATTAATTCGTGCTGTCTTTAGACATGGAATACAGTAAAACCTCGCTGGTTGCATGAAACGGGACCGAGAACGCGTTCAAAAATCGAGATTGTGACGAATAGCGCCGTAGAAGAGGAAGGTAGAGTGTGGAGACTTAATCTGAGTTGCCAGATTAAGTCTCCACACTCTACTTTCTTCTTCTACGGCGCTATTCGTTACAACCTCGATTTTTATTAAGGCTTATTTAAATTACATTTATATCGGTGATATACACAATGTGCAGGAATTAATACAATCTCTTGATAGAAAATTCTAACGTTCCGTTTTCGATCGATCCAGAGGCGGCCATCGCCGCAGAACTTCGTCTACAGTTTACTTAGTCGAATACACCTTATTTCCCGGTAACATAACAAGCAGAAATGCCGGGGACTATGGACGCACAAGGAAAACGTAATATTTACTGTATATAGAATTACCGAGGACTCCGGTGGAAACGCTTGCTCTGCAGCTGTAAAGATTGCTCGAAGTATAAAAATACAAATACGAAAATAAGTAATGTCGTACTGGCGAGCGCACCGTGTGTTCCGGTTTTTTGATGTTTGGCTTCCCGGTTCCTCTGCATCGAGATATGGACGGAACCATCGTCCTTAGAATTTAGTTACCCGGTTCTGCGGTTTAAAATAAAACGGGAGTGTTCTCTCGGTACCGCGGAGATCTTAAAAAGCACCTTATGAGCGCTGGTGAATTATGAAGTGAAAAAAATTCAAGGTCTGCTATTCTACATGAAAAGGTAGAAGACATATTCCAGTGTACTAATATTTTTCTCTGTTCTCTTCCTATCCGCATCCCTCTGTGTGCCGTACCATTTGTCAGCGTTTTTTTTTAAAGACGCTTCGCAACAGCATAGAATGTTTATTTGCAAAGTGTGTTCTAGTTCCTTATTCATTTCAACATCACCAGCAGAAAACCCTCTGGCAAATATAGTTCGCTGCATAATATTTTCTTGGAATTATCTTGGCATGTGTTTTTCTTTACTTTCCTCGTTCGCCTACATAAATTTTAATCAAGATCCAAATCTCGTCGAGTATAAAGTACACAATTTTATGTCTTTAAAAAAAGAATCAGGAAAATGTTTACTAACATACTCGCGCTGGCCGGCCGGGTAGGGGTAGTCGATAACGTAGAGAGAGAGAATCGGACCATTTTAAAAGGACAGCAAATAAAAATAATAAATCTGAGATAAACGGGTGACGCAGCGAGTAACGCGACACAGCGACAAGAGATCGAAATGAAAATTCAGGTCGGCCGCGAAGGTAAATCAATCCCTAAACGGTACAATATCATAAATTGTCAATAAACGTTACTGTAGAAACTGTCCGGCTTACAAACGAGCGTGCATGCAAGACGCGCCGACGAATTTCAATGTAATCTACAGCCTTTTGAAAAACACGTATACTCCGCCGGTTAACAACAATCGTAACTCTCTTTTATTATCTCAGTTACATGCACCGTTCGCGGAACTGTCGATTGCACCGACGATTGACGAACACTATCAGTGGCCGCGTCTTTTCCCTAAAAATGGCACGGGTTGCAGAGCTCGTGTTCCCGCGTTTCGCAATTATAATATCGACTAGTGGTCCGATCCCGCGAATAGATACCGGCGCGATAGAATTACGCGAATTTTCGCATAAACAGCGTCGACCGGGTATTACGGGACATTGTTATTTGAGAATTCATACGGTCAGGAGCCAGGCCGATTAACGACTTTGCTACGTTGCACTGCGCCCCGACAAATTGCATCGTGAACTATGCGAATGTTTACAACCGGATCCACTTATAACAGTAACACAGGTCGCATACTCTGCTAGCGATTTGTCGTCCCCGCTAGCAATTCCCTACATACTATGCGGAACAAAATTTTTGCATTAATTGTTTCACCGGACGATTTATATTCCGCGCATTTACCTACCACTTCTTCATCGGCGCATTTATTATGCGAATATGCAATACACATCGAAATACGATTAACATGCAAAATATACAATATAATTAATTATTTAAGGTGATACACAGCTTCTATTGCTTTATTAACACATGTGAAGGATTTTACAATTAAATTCATTCGAATCTTTACGTAACTACTTTTCTACACATTTTTTAATTGATTTCTTTTTGTTCTACTAGATTCAATTACACAAATATATTCTATTCAATAAATTTTCAATTTATTCGAGTTTTTCATTCCACGATTCAATTAAACATACACACGATAATACTGTTCTATCAGATTTGTTTTCTAAAACATTTTTTATGGTTACATAAAAATAGTTATGGGTTTTATTTAAAATTTTATAAAGGAGCTCGACGTTAATATTTTGCTTGAATATTACAGTTTTACCAGATTTATTTTTGCACGGTTTTATTGATATTCTGCAACAGTAAATATAGGAATGTATCCGAAAACTCCACAGTGTACCTCGCGAAAAACAATATTCTAACAATGTAGCGGCTCCAAAAATACAAGTACATCTCTGTAGATAGATTTTTCAGTGTTTTACCTCTGTGAACAATTTTATATAAATATTCGTTGTTATTTCGAGGTGGTCTCTTATGAGAAAAGTCATGAAGACTCGAGAATGGTTGGCAATGGTACTATCACGTGTATATTGTTGTCATACATTTTGTTCACATTGTGGTACATATATTCTTTTCTCTCTCTCTCTTTCTCTCTTCTTCCGAAAAATATGAAAGTAATATTTGATTCTGTAAGCTGTTTCGTGTTTGTAACAAACTTTATTTTCTACATAATGTGTACACTGTTGTATATGACCAAGTATTATATTATTACATAGTAGTTTAAATGAAAACTACATGTCCAACAGCATCTATTTTTGCATTAAAAGTTTTAAATTGTAAAGAATATTCACTTGTCATTAAAATGTTAATAAATCCAACTATTAAATTAGATTAATCAATTTCTATCTAGATAAAAAATCCAACAGTATATACAATGACTCCCATGAGTATTCGTACGCCCTTTAAAACAGAATAACTTTTTTATAATTGTACCAAATGACCTGATCTTTTAGTAAATGATCTGCAAAGAAGATTTTCCAAAAATTACAATTTACAAGATTGCATGCAAAAATAAAAGAAGCATTTTCTAAAACTTTTTTATTTGGGCCCTTAATAAAAATTTAAAATATATGTTTTGTAGAGATCCATGTTATACACATGCTGAAAATTTCATAAATACATTAGTTAATATTCTATCAATATAATATTTCCATATTCCTTGAATTTCGTGGAGTAGTGTATTTTGCGTCGGAATTTTTGGCAAAATTTGTCTAGCTTTTAGCCAGGACATCTTCGAAAAATACATTTTCGCGTCCAACGGCATGCACCGAAATCATCGATACATTAGTGCGTGCTATATTGACGCGGCTGGCTTGTCGTCATAGCGAGTTCCTGGAAAATTTATTTCCACACGAGGTGTATTTGCACACGCGAACCTGGCTCGGGACGACCTACATAAGTAAGTACGTGTAGCCCGACGTCCAAGAAGTCGGGTCACAGTTACACCCGCGGCGTCGTCGTACCTTGACCAAGGATACGGTTCGATGCGTCTCGATTGTTGCGTGAATCTCCGTTACCACGTCTCCATGAATGGAGTAGACGATTGGTGACAAAAGCAAAACATACCTTTGGTACGAGTGCGTACAACAATTTAAAAATTACTCAATACTAAAAATTACAAAAGCTTAATCCCTATATTGACACCAAAAATTTTCTCTTGAAGTTTCGCACGCAATTTTCCCCAAAGCTCGTTGTAAATGATATTTCAAACAAAACTTCTGTTGGGGGAGAAATGTTATAGCAGTCATAAATCTTCGCTAAGCCTCATCTGCACCTCGTGTCAATTTGACACAGTTTTCCCGAAATACGTTATACTGTTCTGTTATTTGTAGGTAAATTTGTCCGAAACTTGGTGACTTTTATTTTTATAGTGCGAAACATATAACCGCATGAACCTAAGATGTAAATGTTAACTCATCAATTTGAATGGAAAAAACATTGAAAAGTAACTGTTTGACTTGTCATTTTATCGATTTTTTTATCACTGTGTCAATTTGACACCGAGAGACAGGTTCAATTCGCGAAATGAGGGACGGATGAGGATTAAGTGGAAGTGCTTCAGCTGAACTAATTTTTAATGGCACTAAATAACCTTGAATGACCTAGAATGACCTTCAGTAACCTTGGAAGACGAAAGTGTTATAGATCGGGGAATTCGTCTCGGAATAGGCTACACGCTTACCTAAATGTAAACATACAGCTCCGTATAAGAGAGCAGAGATCACCTTGAAATCTCGGAAGTGCTCTCCCCGAGTATTGACATAATGGTTAAAAAGGATGTATGTATCTTTAAAGGATTTCAATCGTTGCGTAGATCTTCGTTACCCCGTCTCTATTAATTTATGAATGTATAGTTTCTCTTTGGTGAAAGTACAACAATTTAAAAACTATACGTGATTACATAAAAGAGAATTAGAAGAAGTTATTTATTCCTGTAGAATCAGAACGAACCAAACATTGTCTCTCGAGGTATAATAAGTATAATAAGTAATGGTATAAATTTGTCCAGATAAACAAAGGATCGCGAATAAATATTTCCAAGCTACTTATTTTTCCGCAGCCGGACACAATTTATACAATTAATTTTAAGCACGTATTCTGTTCCGCGAGTTGCTGTCGAGTCGCCGCGTTTCTCGTTACTCTTTCTCTCTTCTTCTTGCTCTTCGTTTCTTTTTTATTCGCGGTCTAAGCTGCCAGCAAGTTCCAACGGTAACAGTCCCGCGGCACAATGGTCGCAGCGAAAAATTTATCATAAAAGATTCGAGTTGGAATAGGTACGAACGGCGAAACGCTGCGGAGACAGCTCCGTAGAAATAGTTTTTCACGCCGCGATATGTCTGTACTAACTGAAGACGAACATGCATGGAATCCTCCGAAACGAAAGTATCATCCACCTATGCGGAATGTGAGGAATATTTGTAAAACAGCTATGGCACTTTCGCGATGATGGAAAATGTAGCGTGACGATTATTCTGAGGGTTCGTGGCGGTCATGCCCGGATCCAATTACATATTATTACAAATCGGTTCAACGTTTCTTGCTAGTTTCAATGGTCGCAGTCTTCACCTCTTCGTGAACAAATTTTTTAAAGTGACACAAAATTCAATGCTCTTATACGAAGTCATTCGAAGTAACTTCTTTCTTTGCGAAAATGTCTTCAGCGCTTTGGTTACGGAATTATTAACCCCTTGCCCTGTGATTTATTTTACGGTTTCAGTGATTAGAGCTTTCTTTGTAGTTCGTAATTTCCTAAAAATGGAGAAAATTAATATCTATTGAATGCCTACATGTTCTTCAATAACTATACATTAACAAAACCAAAATAGAATTTCATCTCGGTTTAAAGGAGATTAATAACATACATATTTATTAAACTCTGTTCAGAACCTTCAACACGATTCCGGCTTGAATCCATCCGCTATAGCAGCGCTCTGATTGGTCTGTGTGTTTTTGTTAATAACCTCTTAACAAAGCCGGAGAGAACAATACAAATAACCTGAAGAATCACCTCCTTCAAGGAAGTATAACATTTTTGGGGCAGCCTGTATATATCGAATTATATTCACTTAGATAATGTCTCTAAAAATAATCTAACACCCATTTTGATTCTGAGACGTCATTATAACTCTAGGCTAGTCTAAGGGGAATAAAAATAATATAATAACGCTTCTCGATTAAGTAAAGTGCTGATACTAAATTGAGTTTGAAGCGTTCGGCAGGCTGCTGACCAATGTTATAAAGCAAGGGGGTTAGCCCAGTCGAACAAACGCGTTCGGCCAGCACAGAGAAATATTTTCGCAACATCGGGAACTAGGATGCAGCAACTAGCAACGCAAAGTCCGGGGCTTTGCTCGGGATGCTAGATGGACGTCTATAAAATGTCGAGGAGCGATGCTCTATTTAGAAACCGAAAGACCGATGTTGCGGCCACGTAAGCGATTGTTAACGGGTAGTTTGAAATCACGGAATGCGGCGCGCCTCGATCGAAGAGTTGTCGTCCAACTTCTCTGCAGATCGTGGTCCCGACAGATTTCGGTTTACCTCGGACTTACGCGCGGTATAATTGTCCGTTCGTTTTCCGAGATTCAGCTCTCGTGCTCACGTGCTCGAAAATTAGACGTATTTCGAAGCTAGTGCACCGAGATGCGCAAATTCGCATTCTCCCAAGCATCATCCTCTTTAGGCAATAACGCGGGCACCAATGGCCACGTGGAAGTCCGATGATCAATTGAAAATAGCTAATTGTCATCGACGAACCTAAAGCATTTATGAAAAAAGGAAATCAAACATTCTTATTCGAAATTCCATCAATTTGTTAATTTTCTGTTAAGTTCTCTCAAAAAGTTTCGTTCTAGGTTAATGCACACAATGCTTGAAAGTAACTTTTTAAGAAAACAAATTGAACCATTAACGAACAGATGATTGAACATGTTTAATAATTTGAGATAAAATATGAAAAACAACATCTGGATTTTTCTTTTTGGCAAAAATTGAAGGTTACAGAATCTGGAAATGAGGTTACCTAAATGTTTATATACATCCATTTCTAACTCGTATTTTTCAATGAAAAAATTGGAAGGTATTCCTTGAATATGAGTTAAGTCTCCTGAAAGTTTCAAAAAAATACACTTCATAGTTCCTTTTTTTAAATTCGCGAAAAGTAGACGTGTTTCGGGTTAGTGTACCGAGATACACAAATTCGCATCCTCTTCAGGTTCCTTCCTCTTGAGGCAACAACACGAATCGCACCAATGACCAAGTGGAAATCCGTGCAGCCTTCAAAAGCTTCTTCCGGCCTGCACTCCAGCCGCACTTCTATCGGGCCGGCATTGTTTGGTTCACTTTAACATCGCGCTACATCGCGATACATCACGTATCTTATTACCCAGATATTTACAAACGCAGAAAATGCATCTTGCGGAGCATTCGCGAATTTCTGCAGCATATTGTTCCACGAAAGCGTGCAGGTTGTGGGAAAAATTCACTTGACGGTATCTTATGGAGGAAATCTTATTATGAAGTTTTATATCCTAGTGTAAAATTTGCAAATTGCGGTGTTGGTCGACTGAATTCGAGATAGCAATTTGCTCGAACAATTTTTCTATGAATCGCGAAGGATTTTCTTTAAAATTTTATTTTATCCATGTCACTTTCCATTCTGCACATTCGGAAAAACGTATGAATAATCTTTTAATAATAATTGAACCCGTACGAATTGCTCTACACAAATCGACCCGAATTTCATAACGCATTCATGCAAATTACATCCACACGACGCAATGTAACTTAAACTATTGCGCTTTTACATCATTTCCGCAAAATACTGTTGTTATCTTGTTACGTCCCGCAATGCTGTTCGCATACTACACGAAGCTCTACAATGGATCGCATAATGTTAATTAAAACATTGAGAGTCTCCGAGGGTTGGGCCACTAGCAATCTAATGACCAAGCAATTTTGTTTTAATGCGAGAAACTGTGTAATTAAGTTGATGATAGTGTATACTATAAAAAGCATCGTCAAACTAAAAATGATTTAAAAGTAAAAGCCATAACACGCGGATAATTACCTTTTGTTTTTCTCAACAAAATAATCAAGTAAAATAAAGCAATTTAAAAATACAACTGATAAAAATATCTGAAGTCGAGTGTTATAGTTTAAAAAATGATTAAATGCTGTTTAATAAATCTATGTTGTCTATACATCAAAACATTGAGATAGTTTCTTAAATAATGCCGTAACATAAATGTTCAGTTATGATCCTGCCTATTTTTCTCGTAGATCCATTGAAAAAAACTGATCGAAATCGATGACCTCATTACCGTGACTTCCGGTCAGAGTATATTTACTCAACCGTTCGCTCTCAACACCGATAATGAGCACACGCGCCAATTATTATTATCCGTTCTGTACACGCAAAATTCTAATTATTTCGCAAATTGTAAGTTAGCGAGAGGACCGCGTGGCAGCGCACGTATCACCGTCCGAAACGAAGTTATAATGCACAATTTATGAGATAAAATTAATTCAGGAATGATATAATTAACATCAACCCATTACTACGGTTCATGCCCGCTCTAATGAGATGTAATTTACAATATAACGAGTCGTGTTATGCACAAATTCTCGCCGAACGTGTCTTTCTATAGAAGAAGTGCCGTTCAACTAGGCATTCCCTCTTTTTAGAAGTTAGACCAATTAGCTTACTGCGTGACGTGCAAAAGATATTTTGAAAAAATTGCAATTGATCATCATATTCTGAAAATTTCATCAAAATAATGATTATACAGGGTGTCTCAGCTAAAGGAGGCCACTTAAATATCTCCTTTATTTTTAATGGCACAAAAAATATTTATGGCATAATTTAAATAGTATCGAAGGAGGAATATCGTAGAAGAACAATATTTTTTGTCCGGTTATTTTTTATCGGAAAAACTTTTTTTTTATTCCATCTTGTAGCGGCTGAAAAAATGCGTTTGAATATGCTTAAGTCATTACCTTCAGGTGACCTTGAGTACCAAAAAATGTGATAAAATTGTAGACATTGTAAACATTTGAACTTACTGTTCAACATTGCTCTTCTATGATATTCCTCCTTCAAACCATTTAAATTATGCCTAAATGTTTTTCGTGCCATTAAAAATAAAGGAGATATGCAGGTGGCCTCTTTCAGCTGAGACACCCTGTATAAAAGCTATCATAAGCTACCAATAAATAAGTGTTAAATGTATAAAAATAAATAAGTGTGCTTTATAAGAGCATGGTATTGTATTGCTTACAGTCAGCTACTATCTTCTGTTTGTTAACATGTCTTTCCTTGAATATCTTGGCGACAGCCATAGATTATAAACTATTACGGCGTCTAAGAAATGCGACGAAATTCAGTGGGAACAGGAAGAATGATCGGGGCGGGCAGAGCGAAGCGTTATGTTAAGAATGACTATAAAAGGGCTTTATGTAACCGTGGCTAGATACCGGAGGCGTTCGTGTGTTGTAAATGAAATCCAGGGTCAATTAAGTCGAGGGATCGTCGCATCTCGTAACCCAGTCAAACCGGTACCGAGCGGAGCGAAAGAAACGGACACCTATTTTGCACTCTTGAACGTAGATTGCGCTCCCGTGTATACGGGAGCGTGCTTCTAAAAGGGAAACCCTGCGTGTTTCGCTGAATTTCTCTTCGGCAAGTTTTTAGACGGTAGACCAGAGAGACCCTGTACAGCTATACAGACCAAAAGGGAACACAGCCAGGCGAGCTCGCGAGAGGAAACGCCTTGGCCTTCTCATTCCGAGTATTCTGTGGGAAATATTGTGTCTCTATGACCCCGTGGCTGCTAGCCGTACCACGTACCACCGAGCAAGTGACGGGCATTGAAATCGAACTTGCTCGAACTCGGCCAACAGCGAATTTTCTCTGCCTCCTCCAGGGAACCGAACAATTTTATTACGATCGCCAGCAACTTACACAATGTTCTTGCATTGATTCTTAACACTTTGCCGGCCGGAAGCGTATTAAAGTGGATATTCCGTTTCATGGGGTTACATCGACTCGATCCCTATGGTCCTTGAAATATCATTGACAAACGGTTTACACTCCCTATTACACTCATCTTCCGGCTTCTGTATCAAACCAAACTCATTTTTGCAGCAATCATTTATTTTACTGGTTTTCATTATATTACAAAAAGGTAGAGTCAATTTCTTTTTTAATTTTATTTTAATTCCAACTCATTATAAAAAGTAACTGGTACATGTTCCCTTATAAAAATGACAAGATTGATTTTATTTAGATTTTCTACGGCTTCTATAATACGTGCTCTACCAAAGGTATTTATGCAATCAACTCTTATAAAATCATTCTCATTATTTCAATAATTGTAAAATAATAAATCTGGAACCGGTCATTTTGATCAGTGGTGGTAGGTTCATATTTTTGCAGGAATCATTTATTTTATTGATTTTCATTATATTACAAAAAGTAGAGACAATTTCTTTTTTACTTTTCTTTTAATTTCAACTCATTATAAAAAGTAACTGGTACACGTTCCCTTATAAAAATGACAAGATTGATTTTATTTAGACTTTCTGCGGCTCCTATTATCAAAATCATTCTTCTATTCTGCTCCTAAATCATTCTTATTATTTCAATAATCGTAAAATAATAAATCTGGAACCGGTCATTTTGACCGGTGGTGATAGGTTTAGTGTTAAAAAATGATGTTTAAATATCACACAGCATATCACCAGCGATGGATTTATCCAGCAAATTTCAATTGAATTTTGGAAGAAAAATTTGATTAACCGAGAAGTTACACACTCTACAGAAGCCAGAAATAGCCGGACAACTTGGCGATAATTACGTACTCTAAATGTACATAAATTTTCGGTAGAGTTTAATCAAACCTAGCTCTATCGGTTGTTTTAATCATGCTCGAAATGGTGCCCAACGAAAATACTAGGTCCCCTATAATTAGTGATTCTGGATTCACGAGCATTAGGACAATTTTCATCTGCACCGAGAGAGAGACGTCGTATCGTTAAACGAACATTCACAGATGATCCGAGCGAAAAAAGTGCAGCGTCCAATGGTTTTCCGAGCAAGAAGCTCTCCGATTCGCTGACAGAAATTACAGAAATCATCCGGCTTGAATCGTGCCAGCTGACCCGAAGATCCTCGTCTGTGCAAATCGGCAGAAACGGCGAAAACATTTAATTGAACTGAAAACTTGGAACGCTCTCTACTTCTTTCGATGCCGTGCCCCGTTCGTGCTATTGGATCAAGAAGTTCGATATAATGGTATCTTTTGGCGGCAACGAAAGAACCAGAGACCAACGCCACTTTTGATATAGCACGAAAATTTTCAATTGGCCTCGTCGAATGTAGTTCATTTAAAGCGTACGATTCCTTGGCTAGATTAGAAAAGTGAATAAATTCCACTACTCGATGCTGGAAACTTGTAAAAATAACCATGATACTTAAATTTAAAGGAAGATGTCTTCAATCAAAAAATATAGCAACTGGTAAAAGTTACTTTTTGGACGTTTATTGCTCTTGTGTTTTGAAATTAGATATTTCTGTACGTACTAAACTTATTTTAAAATTTTATATAATATTTGAAAAATTAATGTTTAATATTGAAGAAAGATGAAGGTACATGTGCCTGAGTCAGAAAAATTATTTTTAGAACCACAAATAATGCACAATTTCCTTCAACAATGTAAAAGTTTTTTTTGTTTTGTTTATTTTGATCCTTGGCTGCAAAGAAGATTGCGAGTGCCATAATTTCATAGCTGGTCTTAAAAATCGATAATACCTACGGACAGTTAATAGACTCATAATCGGCTGAATCGTGGTAGTGCTTTGTCATTTATGGTAGACCTAAGTATTACTATATACAGCTACTATTATTTGTCTTGAGCTGGCTTGGCTCTAAGCCCTTCATGGTCGTAAATGACTTGATGAAGCAATTTTGACACGAACTATACAAAGAGAGGGAGTAATTAGCTCCTCAGTCGATAAGTAGTATAAGTACATAATACTGAAAAATAATTTTCTTGTAGATTTAATAAATATCGAACGCAGCTTGTGCTAACATGAAACTGTGAAGTACGAAATCTTGATTTACAATTCTATAAATATCAATATTCTTAACAAAAATGTCGAAGTAAAAATCATGGATACTGTTTACTGTATTTATTGTATAATCTTTAATTATTTTAGAAATACGTTCCAAAATACAAAACTTTATTTCTTAAAGTCATGAACTACATTCTATATTTATGAATTATTTATAAATAGAAAAGTTATCTTTCAACATTTTGTAGTCGTGTTGCTTATTTGTATTTAGTGATGTGATGTTGAAAACAACGTAACCACTGTTTAAAATTTTTTTAGTGAAGAGGACGACGGAAAAGTAGGTAATAGAACCATGAAGAAACGGGAATGGAGGCATCAAAACAGTAATGGGCCTTTTGAACCGAGACTTATAGTTACGAGAAATCTTATTGAGGCTCGCGAGCAAGCAGACCAAGGACTTTTTCTTGAGACTTCAAGGAAGACCGATCCTTCTCCCGGCCGAAGTCTACGGATTTTGCTCGAATTACTCATGAACACGATCGACGTTCTATTCGGTGACCACAGAAAGCCGTCGATCGACGACGCTTTTCCTTTTGAACATTATGGCATGACCCTTCGATCGCAAACTTCTTCACGGGCCGCAAAATTCTGTCGTGTGAAAGGCAGTACTTTTGCGCCATATATTTTCAAAATGCTCGCTTTCACCGATCCCCGTAGTGCCTGATCATTTATTCACATCGTCAATGCAGTATAATGCAAGCGGGTTGAATCATAAATAACTTCCGCTTTTCCTTTTCGAAACTTCTGTCGATGAAAGCACTTTGCAATGAACATTGATTTATTAATTTTTTTCGATCCGCACTGATCGTGACGTTAGCCGACATAAAAATGATTTTATAAAGACGTCGTCTGTTAATTTAAAAAAGGACGAAACTGTCTGTTCTTTATAAACATAGCATTTCACGAACACTGAAAGATACCATAGATTTCTTTGTTGTAAATTGTGTATACGTGTTCGAATAATGAATCGATTGGTAAAAAATCGTAAAAATTTCGCAGTTTACCAGCAGAATATTGGAGCGACGAAACAATAAATGGTTTAAATAGGAACTTTCTATTGATTCGCCCGGAATAAACCAACACCGCCTATTGTTGAATAAACCGATCGGCCGATTGATACGCAATAAAATATGATGCACAAAGAAAAGAATGACCAATTGACCAGTCTTCCTCTGAAATCGTGGCCGAATCGATTTCGTTATACAGATCGGCGGCCCCCGCATACATGAGAGATGTGTTGAGCAGTAAATACTTCATACCGCGGGTTCAGCTCTTCGAATATTGAAAACTATTTTCTCCAGCTTCGTGGCGTGCCGAATTTTATTTTTCCGTGGTTTACGCGCAAGATATATGATGCAACAGAGTTCGAAGAGAAAACGTGCACGACCGACAATTTTTTTACGATAAATTAATTTTTTGTTTGTTGCGACTCGATTTTCAGACCGATTCAATCCCTGGCGGACAAATACACGAACGGTGAATCTGTGAATCCTATTAAACTTTATAAACGTATCAGTCATTTAAAAGCGCAACTTAAAACAGATATATCTTTCACAATTTTTGTATTGTTAACTATTTTACGAATTGTTAACTTATTAGAAATGAGGCGTTTAGTATCAAAACCAGCTCAATCCATGAATTTTCAAGTTTTTTTCGTAATTTGATAGTTCTTGGTCGATACTATCACGCTACGAAGCGATTTGGAATGAATCCAATTCAATCCGGTCGATAACCGGTGTCAAAAACCGGTTTTATTTCAAACCCAGCACAAACCATGCTTCCACTGAAGTAGTATACTAATAATTCTTTTTTAGAGGTCTTTTCTGTAATTTTTGTCAATTTATTTAGGTATTTTCTTTATTATGACTGAATATTCAGAATAACAATAAAATCTTTTATAATTTAATTATCAACATTATCATGATAACTAATAAACTGATTAATCAACTCACACTTTTGATTTTACAGGCTAATACGTGGCATAAAATTGAGATACCACATGAATTTAATTGAAATTTGAAAGGAAGAAACCAGCTCAATCCAAATTATTTTTATTTATAAATAATTAAACAGCTAATTTAAAGAAGAAAAAGATTTGGAATCGTACACCAAAGGTTGTCCAAACGAAAATAATTTCTTTTGGAAAAATTAAATGGGCAGAGCGTGAAATGTTTTTTATTTCTCCTGTACAATTTATAAAAATGGATTGTGCTGGTTTTGATACTAAACGCCTCAAATATAGTCTAAATATAAAATCTTACCCAGCAATTTCTACGTACTCTCCCGATCGCACAATCGATTCCTCGTCGATCACATGAATAACGATTGTTGGTTATGACAGAGTAAGTACATAACACTTCGTCGCGCATAAACCCTGCAGTAGTACAACGTGTGGTAACATGATCCTGTTAATTAGCCATTGTCAAAATGTTTCAGTCGCTTATCAGGGATTCCA
This sequence comes from Lasioglossum marginatum, assembly GCA_028455795.1. NCBI lineage: Eukaryota > Metazoa > Arthropoda > Insecta > Hymenoptera > Halictidae > Lasioglossum > Lasioglossum marginatum. Next base: position 14,590,011 of record CM052265.1, on the reverse strand, counting down.
CGATTCTGGAACTAATTACGCCTAAATAGTGACGGTATAGCTGTCACTATTACATTATAAGCCATAATAGCCGTCAACATTATGTCATACATACATAGAGGAATTCCCATTTCTGTAGTAAACTGTATCCATGTGTGCTGGCTGAGAATGAATAGCTTTGTATTTCCATTCAGAGCTAATCCGGTAAGTCGAAGATGGATTTCTGAATGCGTTTACAATAAATGAAGTAAACAATATGAACAATTAAGCGATTCTCCTTATTACAAGGTACGCACATTGTTATTTTTACGTTGGTGAAAGCATCCGATATTTTTTCAGCCGTCCACGGACTACGTCAATACAGTAAATATGCGAGCTTCATGTTTATTAATCATCGCCTACCATTTATTCGTCGCAAATTCTACGGGACAACCGTCGGGATAAAACGATCAGGGATGCGCATTTTGTATTTTAATTCCCATTTTACATAAATATAGCCTCCGAACGTGGTAAAATGATTGTAGTTTCAAAATTTCAACCTTTTTCCAATTCGGTCGCGTGAAAGACTCTCTTCAAAACAATTCACACGAGAAGATATATGAATACGTGATGTTATACAGTGCACAATTGTACATTTAATCCATTATACAATTTCTATAGTTTTCATCAACTTAACTTGCTCTAAACTAAAATTATTTATATTTATATTTTCATCAACTTAACTTGCACTAAAATTATTAGAATAAATAATTGTTGGCACAAAAAAGTTGTAATAAAATGAAAATGCGAAAGAAAATCCAATTGTACGATCTCGAAGACGATTCACCGTCAGCGGATTAAAATCGGATTGTGCATTCCTTTCGGGCACAGTTCGGGCTAACTGTTCAGCCCGATAAATGATGAATTTTATAGAGCTTTTGCCGGTGCGCAGCCCCTCTCTCTTTTTCAGCCGAAAATGGGAAACGGATTGGCTTTTTTCCCCACGCATCCCTGCGGATTACTCGATGCTCATATTCGTTGAAAGCACTTCGATGTTAATAAACGTTCTCGCTGTATCGTCGATGCCAGCCTAGGTCAGAAGCTCGATATGCGACGCGGCTTCGTGGCACACGTGGGAAAACTTATTTATGTGCCGGTTGTACGAACCTTCTCCATTCAGCTATTTACGAGCCCGTCGAATCTGCGCGCATCGCTGCAATTATTAATAATTTTTAAAGGGTATAGAACTTATTCATTATTTTTAAATTAATCTTTCTTCCTACCATTCGATAAGGCCCCCAAAGAAACCTCTATGTGGCAAGTTTCAAGTCGTTACCATCACCACAACGGTAGTTATGGAGCGAGCACGGTTTAAGGCGGTAGACTCGTTTCCAGGATCCAAGGATGCAAAAATGGGGTTTTTCGGTAGTAGAAAACGCTAGATAAAAGATCGATCTAGGTCGCTATCTCCCTCAAAAGTCCTATTTTTTCGTTTACGAGGCGTAATTTGCATTATTCGACAGCATGTAACTATGAAAATAGCTACATGTTCAGTTGTATGTTTCCGAATAATGCAAATTACGCTGTCGAATAATACAAATTACGCCTGGTAAATGAAAAAATAGGACTTTTGAGGGCGATAGTGTCCTAGATCGATCTTTTGTCTAGCGTTTTCGACTACTGAACATCCCCATTTTTGCATTATCGAAAAATGAGAACGCGAATCCCGCACCCTTGCAATCCTGAAGAAAGGAGTCAACTCCCTTAATGAATTATTTCTGCTATTCTGTTTAATAAAAAATTGCGACAAAATTCACGAGCATTCTCCCGGATAGCACGTACGACTATGAATTTAAAAAAATTTTTTAAAAACTCCATAACCGATAAATTATTGATTTTATAACACCTTAGAGTAAGACGTTAGTTTTATAATTATTCCAATGATCCTTCGATGTTGTTATGAAGCAGCGTGTACCGATGCAGAATGAAGGATTAAATTGAGCCAACTATCTTCAAAGACCGTCTCTGTCTCTGGTGGGCACGTTTCAAAGGCACAGTTAGCTAAGACAGAAGAAGACGGAGGTACAATGGAGAACAAGGTCGGGACACGCGAGAACTGTTCTCGTCGGCGTTGTTGTTTACGAAGGGGTGCGTGCACCCTTGCCTTTATTCACCTATTCCGGTATCGTCAGCGATGCCACTCGCATTATCATTCCGCGCGTAGCCGCGGTTCGCCGTGTTATAATAAAGCAACCTCGCCGTTTGTCAGACAGTATTTTTCCTTCGTGTCGCGTTCCTCCAATAAACATAATAGAACACCGTCGCAGACCGTGCACTGACAAAGCGACTCGCGACGTTAGCCTCTATTACGTATGCGCTCCTCTCCGACTATGTTTACACGTACGTACATAGCTTCTCTGCCTTTTATCTCATCGACGGGTCTTGACCCCGATGTCTGCCCGCCCGGAAATATGCAATCGGCACAGCGTTTTGCCGAGACACCGAGTGCTAGAGACGAATGACTAAGAAATTCTGTCAACCTCCCATTGCTGCCTCTAACTTTGAAGTCACGTAATTGACGCTAAGAGGATATTTTGGTTTTAAGAATTTTTTTCAGGGAAACTATTGAACCTTCTGCATTGTTATTTTGCACACATGGTTGTTGGTATCTGAAGTACATATGTGATTTTTTTAAAATAAAAATAATCAAAATTGGATGAGTTATATATTTTTTTATAAAATGTTTTTTTGTAGTCCTTCTTTTGTGTAAAAAAGAATTGAAGAAGAGAGAATATATTGATCTTTAGTGTAATTCATACAAATTGTAGTTTATTCCATACACGATGAACATGATAAATCTTCTCTCACACGAACCAATGTCCTGTTTCATTCTCTCTTCTATGAATTATCTAGTGTTTGAAACTGTGAATTTGCATAAATTCCTGCAGTCTACTGATAAGAGTGGTATAACAGACTATTCTCTCCTGTCGCGAATTTTTTGTCTGGTGAAATGTGGTCAAACACTCTTGCTCGGCTCCTAATTAACCCTTATGTCAATAGCCGTGTACCCGTTTGCTACTTCAGTTTAAAACTCCTCTTATAACCACATTAAAAAATTGGTAAGGATCATTTTTCGGGGAGTTTCAGACACAGAGGTTTCCACATGGTTAAACATTGTTATGCCAACAAATTTCAAGATCTTTTTAATAAAACACAATTTAAAATACGTGTTGCAACATAGTATTTTGGCCGGAAAACGGTATTCTTTCTGCCATAAACAGCCGTAACGATGCGTGGGAAATGCGCAGAATGAAAGCGCATTTTCACCACTATCCGAATAATCGTAGTTCTCCTTGGCTCTCGATTCGCTTTCGAACGAGCTCTCCGGCTGAGCTTCCTCGGATCCCAGGCGCCATTTCGTAACTCCTGGAAATCCCGCTTGGTGAAAGTCAAAAAGTTCAGCGTGGCTTATTGTTAGCCCCTTCCAAGTCCGCGTCGCGGAGACTCTGCCTCCGTAAATGAAATTATCACCCTAGCCCTTTATTATCCCAGCAAGACGTGATTCGATCCTCGTCGGCGAGCATTGTATTTACCCACTGAAAACGATAAACGATGCCGGCGAATTCCGCCCGGCGAAATTATTTTAATTGCGTCAATTAAAGCGTAATGTATTTTGCGACGGCGAAAAGGTTACGCGATCGTCGTTCGTTCATGCTGCCCACGTCCACCGTGACCATTGTAACAATTACGGTTATCGGAGTTTCAGGTCGACCAGAGATTTTGCTCCCGGTAAATTGAATATTACCTAAACCCGTTAATAAAAAAAACATTTTGCATCGTATTATTCTTGGTACGAAGTGTTGCCAGTCGGTAGACCGCGGATTTCGCATGATTTAATGTGCATGCAAATCGAGAACACGGAAAGTAAATATTTTATTTAACGGACAATGAATGTTGCACCTCATTTTTGGTTTAATATACGAACCGAAATGTTTACATAAATTAATTGGCAATGATATGAATTTGCATAAATATAAACTGTTCTATCGTGGAACGTTAATTACTAAAAAATATATGTGTGTGTTGTCGAATTAGAGAAATAAAATAAAATGTTCATTCAGCTTAATTGAATGCTTTACGTTGTGTTTCAATTGGAATTGCAGACAAATGGAATTAAAAGTAATACAATTATTATTTGCTAGAGTGGTGTGATAACAATGACGACTTCATTATCGTCGAACAAAAAATTTGCTGTCTTTCTCTCTCGTAAAAAAAGGTTCCGATTAAAAGTTACATTCAAATCGTACAAGGAAGATCTGCGAAGTGTCCAACTCTGAATTGGATAAAACTTCTAGGATTGTGGCGCAGTCAAAAATTAGAAACTTGTATTTTTTCAGCTGCGATAACTTAGGATCAAGGCGTGAGAGTATCCCCTAAAACTTTCGCCCCTCTGATGTTATCTTAAAAACTTCTCCGAGCTATTATACAAGTCAGTTTTTTAAGTAAACGCTTCCCAACGCCTGAAATAACATTACACAACTGTTTCGCAAACAAAGATTTATCACGAGCACAAACCAAATTATATTTACAATCCAAGTTTGAAATAAATTGTCTAGAACGAAATTCAACTTGTCAATGTATTAAAAAGTTGAGTAAAGATGAATATCTTATCCATTACTGGAAATGGAAGATAAATAAAAATGAATTTCTCATATTAATAATTTTAGTGTGACCAAAATAATGTAATGACTAGACAGCGGATTTTATGCATTTACAACAAATATGAGTAGGTGTAATTTAAAACAGTAAAACCATTAGAAGTATTATAAAATACTATTATATTATTTGCAACCTATTGAGCATATTAGGAAAGAAAATGCATTCCTGTTTCACTCCACTTTGTTGCAATGTAGGTAATAAATTTTTATTTTGCATAAAGATCCGCTATCTAGTAATGACAGTCTTAAATTCTTCTTTATGCAAAATAGAAATGTTCTGTGTCAATTATTAGAGACAGAAGGTTCTTTTAATAATTTAGAAAAATAATTCAATGATATTCCCCTCAATTCTTCTGTTTTATTGTTTTGTATTTGATCTACACATTTCTGCATCGACTTTGCAGTCTAGTGGATAGTACCGGCGAAAATATTGGCGAATTTCGCTGGTGGTCGTAAAGTGACGTTAATCCGACGGTAATCGTTGATCTCACTAACTCCTCGCAGAGTCATTAATTCCCTGACGCGAAGCATCATTCGGGCAATCGAACAGACAGTTCAATCCTTGAATATTCATACAAAAAGCAATTATCTGTGCAGTCAGTTGCAGGGCATGTTGTAACTCGGACAAGAGCAACATATCCCAATCAGGGCTAACACGCGAGGAAGAGGTTAGCGATGTCAGTTGCTTGTAAACACGTTGTTTAGCTAGCCACATACCCACGGTAGCCAACCTATATTCGATCTGGTTGTAAACGCATCTCCTCTGGAAAATAGACGACGCAGAAAATTCACGCAACAATGGGAAACACCCTTGTAAACATGTTACGTTTGAAATTGTTTTTTCGATTTTTTGAACCGCAATAATCATCGATAAAAATCGATCGATGAAGAGCGTACAGGAAATAGATTCTTTGAAATTCAAATGAAAAGATAAATAAACTGCACTCTCTTTCTCTCTCTCTCTTCCCGTAAACTATTCACGTACATATGTATTTTTCCTGCTTTCCGAAATTCTGCGTTATTTGTACCGAACATACGAGCAGAAAGATGTTTTGAATTTAAAGTACATCGTCACTTTACTAGGAAAACAGTGAATTTTTCATGGATGCATACAGAGTTTGTCATGTGAAATATTACAAGCCGCCCTTCGCGAATTTATTGCACGTATCGACGTATTTCTTTTGGAGTTAAATGGGACCCGGAAGTGAAAAACGCGAAGTGCTTTCCGTAAAATATTTTCATGAATTTATGTTATCGGAGGTAAGTAATTATATTTAATTGTTACATTTAATTGTTATATTTAATTATATTTATTGCTCAATCATTTATATTGGCAAGTAGGGGAGAAAACTGATTTTCAGATAAGATTTCAGAGAGCTCGCACAGCACACAGTATACATAAATTACACGTTTGTTTGGTTTAGACAGTGGGGGACGATCGTAGAAAGTTATCTTGGAAAGTGACTTATTCATACCCGAAAAAAAGTCGCACCAATAACATCACATATTTTGTCGTTGATGATATATACGATCCGGCTAAAATTGGCAGGATGCCAAGTGGGTGGTGTTAGTGGGATTCGTGGCTTGAACCCGACGCCAAATACATTGTCGTGCAAAAACGGTTGATTTATTATGACCGGTGGTCCAGGATGTGCGATTTTGTCGGACCTCGTACAATCGCATTCAACCCGATAATTTGCCTGTTCCTCACGTCGCGCCGCCAGTAGTATGTATCTTTCTACCGTGACTATTAACTTCGACGAAAATCTCCAAGTTCTCATTCATTCTGATGAATTTCTAATTAAATTGGCCCCGGAGGAAAAAGTACTCTTGTTTTATGGGTTCTAGAAATTATTCAAGGATTATGTATCCTTTGAATGTATCAAGTCCGGTCATTAATTAACATGGGTCTATGATATATTCATTGTCATAACTGCAAATCATTTTATTTCACATAGATCCACAGTCTAGTTGTATTTATGACAAAAATCAGTAGATACAGTAAAGTCGCGTTATTTCTCAGCGACCCAGAATTTGTCAAGTGCCTACTCACTCCACTGACGGCCAACGCCGCGGCGATGATTGATCTCGACTCGAGTATATCGGTGTGAACCACTATTAATCCAATTACAAAACTTCTTTAGTTTTCATTTTTATGGGACTTTCAACAACTTATTTCTGGCAGTTTGATTAAAATTACACCAAACATGATATAATTTTAACTGGATTTAGTTGTTTAATCGACGATGAAAGTTTCGGGCGCGAGGAAGGACAGCATATGGGAAAGAAAGAGATGCGGACAGTCGCCGTCACAGTTCAAAGAATCTCCCATACGCTGTTCTTTCTTGCGCCCGAAACTTTCATCGTCGATTAAACCACTAAATACAGTTGAAATTATATCGTGTTTGGTGTCATTTTAATCAGAAAAATGCCAGAAATAAGTTGGTGAAAGTCCCATAAAAAAATAATGAAAACTAAAGTAGTTTTGTAATTGGATTAGTAGTGGTTCATACCGATACGCTTCGGCCGCGCGATCTGTGTTTACATGCTGTCCTTCGTTTGTAGTCTCGGCGCGATCGGCGCGGTAGACGCAGTCAAAAAAAAATCGTGTCCCTACGTGCAGAACAGCCGTTTGCAAAATAACGCGACTTTACTGTATAATATAAAGCAGTGAATATATTTAAAAAATTTAAGAATGACAATATGCCAGTTTCAGCTTAATTAAAATTCTGGAAGTAGGATTGAAGATTCTAGTTGGATCCAATTTGTCGATACAAATAATTTGATTTCGCATAGATCCATGGGCTAGTTATACTAATCTGCAGAAGTCCGAGTCAAGAGACAAACATTTCGAAAAACGAGTATGTACCATCCGTTGGATAGCCTCGCGTTATTTGCATAATGGACTCGAGCAAGTTGATCCATTAAGGATCAAGTTTAGCATAAACGATCCTTACGTCCACTCGTCAGGATTGCCCGAGGTTCGACATCTGCGTTGCCTCTCGAATCCCTCGATCCCCCTCGTTCTTCACGATATTATCGTCAAACGGCCTGCAAGCATTCAAGGCCACTGTCTATCGATACTAACACGGCTGCACTATGATTTATGATAGGAATAGTCGACGCAGAAGTGTCGGCCACAATCAATCCATCTTAAGAGTTCGGTGGACGATGCTCCTTTCCATATATACTTGAGAATCTGGCATCCACTATGCTATTCAATGCGATCTCCCCTGTCCATCTTTTCCTTCCCAGATTCCAGACCTCGGATATTCCATAACGCGGGACATCAATTTACCAGCAACATCTCCTTTTTGATCTCTGGCTGCTTATCGTTCAGCGAATAACCGACAGATTGATTTTAACGTACGGTCGCTGGTAGGAATTTCGTGGAATTCCCAACAAAAATTTAACGCCGCGAGCGACGTAAATCTACGTTCGATGTATTTTTCCGAATATTTACGGTCTAACTGACACCAATTTAGCAGATTTTTATTTCGGCTGAATTTTTCGCGGAGTTCGGAACATGAAATCTGTGCTTGTTTTGAACAAATCTGTGCACTGAAAATTTGAATTGGTGCAGTGAAGACTGCGATCCGATGCGTTTTCGATGTTTGGATATCGATTATTAATTTTTCTAGAAGCTCATCTTCATCGTCTTTCAGAAAAGTAGAAAAGGTAAGTAAAAAACTTATGAATAAATTTCATTTTCCATTTAATGCTAATAACAAAGATAAAAATAAATTATCGTAGCATCGTAAACACTAGAATAATTGAAAGATTAATTTCTCCATTCAGAAAATTGTTCGCAGTGAAAATTTGAGCAGAGATAGCATTAATATTTGTCCCCATGTCTCTCTATTTCACGCACTTGCAAATCGCGCCACCGAATAAACAAATAAAATGTTGCGTCCCAGCCCGCACGTGCAGGTTATTACTTTACATTACATTACAATTTGCCTTATTTATACCACTTCCCCGGCAAAGTCACCCACACACGATTCTTTTTGTTGCATTGTGCCTCGCATTGTAGATCACGCATGCGATTCACGTAACCGGTACGTAATAATCCGTTTAGCATGTACCGCAAAACAAGTTTGGTCTCATTCAAGCGTATAATTTATCACTGTCCCGGATGATATTCGCTCGAACTCGAAATCCGAAGTCCCGAAAGAACTCGTTTAACGGGCGAACAATGAAGCGCGCGGCGCAATTTCTCAAATCTCCGTGTGCTTTTAATTACACCGTAAACGGTCGCCGCATTATCGCGATATTTTCGTCACTGCCGCGGCGCAGGATATTAATTACCGTAATTCACGCTCGTATTCCGATGAATTAAAGCGACATCGGTCTGTATCAATGGTTTCCGAACGAGCGAGCATCTTTTCGAAGTGTCGAATCTCGACCGTCGGCATTTCAGAATTTTTTTAAACAATACTAATACCCAGATCAATTTTCAAACTTCTATAGTGTTTCTGGCAACTCTTAGGAAATATGAACATAATTTTTTATCCAAAAATTATCATTTTATATGTAGCTGTAGTACATTAAATGTTCACCATGAAATGGTACCATTTGAGAATTTTTTAAAATAAAATTAGTGGACATATCGATCTTACATTTCAGTGGTACTTCTGGCAATCCTTAAACAATACGAATATAATTTTTATATGGAGAAATATTGAAGTTGTGCGGAGTTATACTGGTTCAAACATTAAGAGTGTCTAGGCAGCGTCCATTTTGATTTCGTTCACTATATGTACTCGAGTCGATACTTGGAAGGGAAACGCAAGAATTTGACTTCCGGGTGCCAAACTTTGCAAATCCAAGCGAGCACTGCTGTGCTCCGCAGGGAACATAAATCTTCGAGGCGTGTCCGTGAGTTTTCTATCAAGCAGCGACATTATTCTGCTGTTAGATCTCCCATTAGAGTCTCCGCTAGGTGACGAGGGAAGAAGGTCGCGCTTCGGAGTTTTTCCGAGTGAAACTCGAAAATAATACAGGGCCGTCAGCGAGTTTCCGGGGAAGTTCGCGCATCAAGCGAAAGAAATTTCATCGTAGTCCGTGGCGAACTCGCTTCCGACTTTCCCTCCCACTCATCGCGATCAATAGGGTCGCGTGTTGTTCGCAGGCTCCTCGATCATACGCACGTCAAACGAGCATTCAGCCACGCAAAAGGGCATTAAGACAGTGAATCGCGTCAAAGAGATCGTTTATCTCCCGGTTTAATCGTTGCGCGAAACTAACGCGCGAGATCGTCTCTCTCTCTCTGTTTCTACTGAAGTGCTTTATCCATTCCGATCGATGAACCGTGCCACTAAGTTATTTCGAATGGAAATAATCGCCGCAAAGTGGAAGCACGGATAACGAGATTCGAAGCGACGCACAGTCGTCCACGCGTCCTATCTACCTGTTCATTAAGATTTTAGCACTATTCGAAAGTTCGAGGATATTTGTAATTTAGATAATTGGATTTGTTTGACAATATTATCGTGTCAAAAATACATATCGACTTTCAAAAACTCAAGGTAAGCTTGATTTTTTAGGGATCAAACTTTCAATTTTTATTTTTTGTAGTGTTTATAGACTTGCAAATGCTTGTTCAAATCACAATTTTTAATCTATTAATTTCTTCGTTTACGAATGTGATGGACATTTCGAAATATTAAGTCTTAGTACACAAGATATACTCTCAATGTAGAGGCGGACAACTTTCAACAAAGAGATGCACACATAATTTACTTATTTATTTATTTATTTATAAACGGACCGAAGCCCTCTTACATAAATGTTTACATAATAAGAAAATAGAAAAAATACATAATAGAAAAAATAACAAAGAAGGGACATGCACAAACACTCATGGTACAATAGGTATAGTATTATCCAATAATCCTACATAATTGTCTTTTAAAATTGTGAAAAGACCCACTAAAAAATCAATACGATTATAGAGAGTGCTAGAGTCTGCAATAATGCGATTTATTGGATTAATTAATCTATATGTAGATCCGGATTTAAGTGTTTGAAATCCTGCTCTAGATCTCAATACACGTTCAGGTACGTGGAAATTGATTTGCATAAGGAGAGAGGGACAATCAATATGATTATTAATTAAATTAAAAATAAAACTATGATCGGAAACTCCTCTTCGAGCAGACAATGTTTCCAGGTTTAATATTGTGGAGTCATGATCAAAGATTGACATAATACTAAATAATAAATAT